>PNEQ01110738.1:59863-77101 GCA_003012365.1 Medauroidea extradentata
GGGGGGGGGGGGGGGGGGGGGGTGTGTGTCAAAACCCTCCGAAGTATCAGTTAATGCATCTAAGTATTATACTTTGCATTACATAAGGTATAATATGATACACAAACCACATAATATTAATGCAACACGTTAATAGAGCATTCGGGGCGACAAACATAGATAGCAACAAAACATTCCTGCAATACAACAGTTCAAAACCATCTCCGAAAACTATTCGTTAAGTACGCCCATGAGTTGAACAGCGCTGAGAGGTTTGCCTGCCTACGGCTATTTTACCTGAGAAATTGTAAGTACTAACGCTAATTCTTGCTCATATGCCACTGCAAACACGACACTTAACTCGCGTGTAGTGTTCCAGTCGACGCACAGCCTGAACGCGAATTTAAGGCCTCGCTCTTTAGTTTTGCAATGGTTTCGAAAAAAATTTTTTTAACGCTAAATATTACATATATGAAAAATTCATTCTTACTGTTTTAAAACTTATATATCATCGTTTGTACCTGAATTTTCCTGTTGCAATACACCAAACGGATTATTAAATTTTTGCCCCTAAATTATCACATATATTGTAGTCAAAATATGCCAAAATGAATCAAAATAATTTTTTTTTGCTGGCAAACGGTACTTTATTTTAAAAACGCTCTGACAAAATCGTGTATCGTATGACTGTAAACTGTCTCAATTTTTTCAAAACGTTTGGTTAAAAAATATTTGAGTTATTTGCAATTGTTTGAAATAAGTGAAATATCGTGGCTTCAAGCGCGGGTCGCAGTAGCTAGAGCACTCGCCTCCTCCCCTCCCAAAGGTTCGATTCCCGGTCGAGTTGGTCCACGGATTTTCGCACGTCACTGGAACTGGTTTTCTCGGGGATCTCCCGTTTCCTCCACCCTTTCGTTCCGGCGCTGCTCCATACTCATATCATAACACCACTCACCAGCGGTAAAGACCTAGATGTTGAACGCTGACCAAAATCTTTTTACTTTCAATTCGTTGTAGTGTGATGAGAAATAAGTAATAAAAAAAAAACGAAGCTACCCCACATGTTACAATTGTGTCAATTTAAGAAAAGGAAACACACTTCGGAAACGTATGAAATGTCACCAAATTCACTGTTTCGAGTCCCAACAACATAACTAAAAACGATCCACTTAAGACTCCCGTACTTCAAAATGCACTAACTGGATGTATGTGAAAATCAGAAATAAACGTGCTATGAGCTTTGCTACAGAATTTCCACCGATAATATTACACGATCACCGCTTAAAGTCCCATAGTGAAAATAGATCGGCGGGAACCTTGACCGCTAGTTCAGCGTTTGGCTCGTTGAGGCTGTATCTCTTCTTAAATATTCATTTTCGTACCATAAATGAAAAGTGTGAAAAATTACTAACAATATCTCTTAATAGAAATATAACAGTTTGAGATTAGGTGGGTAACTGTTAGATTATACTGATACCAGGAGTTACTTATTCTTTATTACATGTTGAGATCTTTCATTTTATATTTTCGTAATGATTTCATAGTTACGCTTTTATATTTCTTAGCGAGTGAAAGGTAAGGTAGTAAGTTAAGTTCCTATTTAAATATGTTAAAATAAATCTTGGAAAATTTTAAATTAGGAAGAAATAAAAAACTATAATCAATAGGGGATACAGGCTCTTAAGAGATGCTCTTTTTAAGAGTAACTGTGGCAGTTATTTCCTTCATCATTATAAAATAAAATATAAACACACTTGAGACTATGATTATACGTTTTCAATAACATAACACGCATATTAGAGATATGTTTTTGGGAACATATTTCTTCAGACTGTTGTACTTATAAATATACCAACCTTATTCATGAATGAAATACATAGAATCATTCGTTTGACTTTGAGCCAAACCTTCCATAAATACAACTGCAAGACCACAGATTAAAGTCGCATATAACTATGACTACAATGAAAACACTGTCAACGAATGAAGTCGTCCGCACATGCAGGTGGTGAATAATGCTTGCACAGAACTCGCCGGCATGACTCACTTTATCTATTGTCTCTAGTGTTGACATGAGAATCTCAAGTAATGCGTTTACGTGTAGTAACAATTCAATCAATATTTGACCTGGAGTGGACTACGAACCTGGAATGAAATGTTACTTCAGAACCACCAGGACTGGACTGAAGTAGAAGTCGAGTGACTCAGTTCTGTCCAGTAGGCGAAGTGGACTGGAGTAAAGTATCCGGATTGAAACATTCGTCAGACTGAATTGAACGAAAGCGAAGTGGTTACTACATTTAATAGTTCTTTGTTATGTAAGATGTTAGAATCCTCCCAGGCTCGCTGAAGAAAACAGTAAATGTTATTAAATAATACGAAGTGCAAAATAAATCAAAATTGAAACGAATAAATTCAAACTAAATATTTAACAAATGTTTGCCTGCTGGTTTTTCGACAGTTTTTTCTCTAGTTAAATTTTTCGCAGAATGATGTCTCTACACAATGCTCAGTCCGTGTTCACTCAGAGATTAGAGAAACGTACACATGGGCCTTAACGTATGTTCTTTGGCGAGGAGTGTGGTCTTGAGACGGAGGGGGAGAAGACCATCTACCATATTGATATGTGAAAAAAAAAATGCTGGTTATCATTGCAACGTGTTTAATTTGGCTGTAGGTTGTCCAACCATAACCTCATTTCTCAACACACCTACAGGAACAGCTGACTACAATCCGCCATATTGTTACCTGAAAATACAAAGTCAGCTTGACGTTAGGCTGCGTATACTCCATCTGTATATTTCTCTCATCCCTGTTTTACATGTCAATCTGGATTTAAAATTTTACTACAGATACATTTCAGTCCACGTTTACGTTAGGTTCATTCAATGTTGCATCCTGCTCTAGTTCCGTTCAGTCAGAAATTTTACTGTAAGCATGCTGCAGGTTTTTGTAGTCTAAAGAGTGAAGGTCACACGAGTGCTACGCCTTAGAGATCACGGACTGACGCCCTCTTAGCCGGTCCCTCCACGACGGTACCAGCTGAATATTCAGCGGGCAAACCCCCCAGCGCGGGCGACATCGCTCTCCGCAACGGCCATTATAATATATTTAATTCAGCGGGCGCGGCTACAAAGCCAGCCTACGTGTCTTCGGCAAGCGGCGCCGTCAAAGGAGAACGCCCTCCTCATGCCAGACGTACCACGGACATCTACTATACATGAGATCGCCGATGCAGCCAGTTCCGACTAGGTCATCACGTGGACTGGTCGACCAAAACCTTACACTATCACCTGTGTCGTCTTGTGCCTCGAGAAAAGTTGTTGGTGGGGGAGGGGGGAGACGTAGGAATAAAGAGGGTCTGGACGGGTCCCATGTGTTTCTTGGTTTACTCTCACAATGAGAGTAAGTTAACGGCAAGATTTCCTTCTGTTGCCCCTGTAACACGTGGCCTTCTCTCTGTCAGCCCTGAAACACGTATCAAGAGCCATACTTTCTCTCTGTTTGTCAGAACCAAAACACGTGTTTAATAGTTGAGTCTTCTCTCTGTTGGCCCTATAACACGTGTCAAGAGCCATACTTTCTCTCTGTTTGTCAGAACCAAAACACGTGTTTAATAGTTGAGTCTTCTCTCTGTTGGCCCTATAACACGTGTCAAGAGCCGAGTCGTCTCCTTGTCGGCCCTATGACACGATTCAAGAGTTGAGTAGGCGCTGAAATACTTGTCAAGAACCGATCCTTATCTGTGTTTGACCTGAAACATGTGTCAAGAACCAAGTCTTCTTTCTGTCGGCCCTGAAATTCTTGTCAAGACCCGATCCTTATCTCTGTTGGATCTGAAACGTGTGTGATGATCCGTGCTTTCTCTTTGTCAGACCGGAAAAACGTGTTAATATCCAAATTCCTCTTTTTCGGATCTGAAACACGTGGCTAGAACCGATCTTTCTCTGTGTCAGACATGATACACTTAAACTTATAGGAAAGTAATGCATTTCTGTGTACCTAAATTAAAATGGAATATTTAGTCTGCATATCCACGCTTGTATGTTTTAGACTTTTACAGCTATAGGTAAACGAATAAACACAAGTTAACGAAATTAATAAAATTCGGCGAATTTGTATCAGGTTTGAGTAGATTTACTGTCAAGAGAGAAGCTTGGGAAAATATAGTTGTAGACTTGGGCTATGGTTTAACATGCTGTATACAAATTTCGGTGATAATATAAGTGTAATTGTATAGCTGCTTCGGATTTTGTGAATCTGAATGCTACGAGCGCGATTGGAGCTGTGAAAGCCCGCGATTAATAAGGCTGACTTCCGATGTGAAACGGTTCGTGGCCAACCAGGCATTT
The DNA here is from genome assembly GCA_003012365.1 of Medauroidea extradentata. NCBI lineage: Eukaryota > Metazoa > Arthropoda > Insecta > Phasmatodea > Phasmatidae > Medauroidea > Medauroidea extradentata. The sequence continues at coordinate 64,195 of PNEQ01110738.1, forward strand.
TTGACCGTGTGCGCATATCCATGATGCGACGTGTTCGTGCATGTGTAGTTGAACGGGGTGGTCATTTTGAACATTTATTGTAATGTTTGTCTATATCACGTAGAGCTGTATGAAACAGAATGACTATGTAAGGTGTCCCAGAGTGGCCAGGACAAACATGCGTGCATTTTATTGATGTAATGTCTTGCAGCAGGTGCCCCCTGAGGGCAGGCCAAGTAATAAACGAGGTCTTGTACGATAATGTTGTAGTAGTATGTCTTATGAATTGCCTAATTTCTTAATAACTCATCTCCAAATGTTCAAATATCCCGATGGTAACAACGTTCTATGCCATTAGAGGGTAGCCACCCCCACTACGTATTGTGGTAAGGCTGGTAGATATCAACCAGCTATTACGGTAGAGTTGAAGACCCCATGAGCAATTCCGAAGGTATTGTTTGTTTATGTCAAGTGGTGTATCATTTTTCAGACAAGTACGAACATAATGAATCACAAATTGACGCAGTATGTAAATGGCATTTATGCAAGGTATCGGAATAATAACAATGTTACAGGAAATACTCTGCAAAATGATATGTGAACAATAATACAACTGTTAGTGACAGAAATGTCCACTCATGTTCACACTCTTATGTCGTAGGTCTCAAACAATACAGTACCTCCGTTTCCAACAATTCCTTCCTGGCCCTCTGTAGCCGCAACCGAACCTTTGTGTGCGTTCTACACGAAAACGATACGTCCTAGACAGTTGCAACAAGAGGACATTTTTCGTCACACAGGTCTTATTACACAATACACCATCTTAAATTGTTCACATATCCTGACGTTGACAAAGTTGTATGCAATTAGAGGATAGCCACCCCCGCTATTTTCATAAGGGAGGAAGGTATCAACCAGACTTGCTGCTGGTTTGAAGATCCCAATAGCATAAAGCAATGCTGAAAATTTTGTATTGTTATGTCAATTAGTTTCCGATATTTTGGGAATATACGGTTTTCAAATTTGATATTTGGGGGCTCATAACTCCCTTCATATTACATTCAGGTGGATAGTGCACATCATGTTTTTGTCTTCTTTTTTCGAGAGGAACACGCATGCGATAGTTTGTCCCCCTATTTGAGAAACATCCTGTATATATATAAGTATACTTTATAATTGTGCCACAGTAACCGCTTAACGATTATGGCACATTGCCATCTTTAATTTATAGTATTTTTCCCACTACAAGCATTCCTGAATGCATAGGCCTTGTAACATTTTCCATCTCAAGGTGAAAATGTTAGTCTACTACACATTTTACATATACAGGCACACACACAGATATATATATATATATATATATATATATATATATATATATATATATATATATATATATAGAGAGAGAGAGAGAGAGAGAGAGAATTACTTCCAAATTTCCTGACATTTGTTGCAAGATACACAATGTGTATAAGTACACTGTGAAAAATTTTCTCCGTCGATTTACGGAATTTCCGGTAAAAATTTCTCCGGATACCTCCGTGAATTCACGGAAACGTATTTCCTAAGACATTAGAAGTTTCCGTAAAACAGTTCCATCACACGCAACTGCGCCATACTTACATCCATATAATGCTACAGTTGTATTTCCACAGATTTGCAGATTTACCTGTGATGTTATTAAATTATATCCGTAATATTTAAAACTCTCTTACGTTTTATTCCGTGCAAGTACCCGCAGACTTATGGACGTATTACGTATGATTCCGTAGTGTATATTTACTACACACATTTCCGTATTTTATTTTTACGGACTCCGTTTCCGTTTATTAACGATGCATTTCCGTTAAAATTTATAACGGTGTACATGAGAGTATTTCAAGTGGTACCGAATGTCAGTGGAATTTTTTGGTATGTTACTAACGAGTACTAAACAACAGTTGCTAAAAACTGGCACAGAAGTTTGGTGGCACTGTTAAATATTATTTTCGTTGTTTTACGGAGAAGTGCTGGTAAAAATTTCTCCAGAAGTGTCCGTTAATTTACGGAAGGAAACTAGCTCCACTTATGGAAACTCGCATATTTAGGTGACTTCTCTAGGATGCAGGCACAATAAAGCGTACGGTCAATTAGTTTCTTCTCGCAGTTTTATATATGTGTAATTAATGAAACGAAATTATGTATAACAAAAATTTTTTTTCCGGTAAATACAGACGTTTCCATATAATTATCCGGAAATTCACGGAAATTTTTAACAGCGTAACAGTGCCGGAACAAAGTGGTGTGAGAAACTGGAGATCACCGAGATACCCCGCTGGCCAGTGGCATCATCGAGCACAATTTCCGCATGTGAGAATCCGGGGACCGACATCGCAGGGAATTGAACCGGAATCGTCTTGGTGGGAGGCGAGTGTTCTAGTAACTACGCTAACCGTATTCCCTCGGTAGGTAACAAGGATACAGCTATTTAATATCTTCCAAGAAATGTCAGACGATATGGAAGTAATGTATTATGTATCAATGTAAAAAGGTGACGAGACAAACATTCAGAGCATGAAATATCAAAAATGTTGACACATCAGAGATTCTTGTGGCAGAGAAAATATTGTAAATTATGATGGCCTTGCACCATTACCCTTAAAATCACGTTCAAGCGAGTCATTGACAGAAATACTGCACGACAGCAGCGCAGCTAATACGCAGAGGCGATTAGACTAATACTGTATACAGGACTACAGGATTATCCGTTTTGTGTTAACGCTTTCTGAGGCGTTTATCTAACTACACACAAAACAATTCTAGGCTATGGAATATCATTTAAAGTGTTTCTGTGTAGCAGGAAGAATAAAGCACCTTACATATGATAGCGGGATATAGGCCCTACGTAAATTTGGCCACACATATTACGGGTTTGTTCGGGAAATCGAGTAAAATACTTGAAGGATTGGTTAAACAACGGGTTCCTTAAACGCTAATTTTCTGCATATTATTTTATTATTGCATAAACGGAGCAGATGTGGGAAAACCGTCACAGTGTTGTGTTAAAATTGTGTTTGATACAGAATAATTTTATTTTCAAAATATGTAACTAGCAAATATTTTAAATATTAAAAAAACCTACTCGCAGGATACAAAATTTCAAATAGTTCAGACCAGTAGAACAGTTCACATTACATAAAAAATTAACTAAATTATAGGTGAATATCTTTAAACGTCTGAACAGATTTTCTTGAATCATAGCTAAAAAACATCTCGATCATGTCAGCTTTAAAAAAATCCATTCGATTATGAGCTACGATGCCACAGACACACAGATACACAGACACACGTCAAACTTATTTCACCCCTCTTTTGCAGTGCGGGTTAAACATAATATAGTTTTGGCGAAATATGGATTGTCTTGATCCAACCATTAAACAGAGTTCAGAGTTTAAATTTTGTATCTGAAATTTAAAACTGAGCGATAATATTTCTGATGTTCATTTAGTGTTATTGAAAAGCAGCTACAACAGGCATTTTCACTGTAATTTAGAGCACGAAAATTTGATGAAAGGAAAATTAAGGCAACGAGGAGACACGGAGCATTTCATTGTCTTTATTATTACGTCATAAAATGGTAAGTGTCTTGCGACTAGAGGTGATGATGTAAATGAAGTTCGTGGACTGGACCGCCCTTACGCGTCGTTGCCTGCGTGCGCATACAACTTAACAATCAGATTTGAATTCGCGCCTTTAGAATTCGTCATGCAGCATGCAAAACAAACATATTACCAGTGGAAAGTCTACAGATAATTATATTTGTGTTAGTTTATCCTTGTGTTTTCATGTATCAGTTTTTTCCGTCTAGATATCGCACCTGTAGATCAATAAGGGCACAACTAAAAAAATGTCATTGGAAGTTTAAGTGGAAAACCGAGAAACCAATTTGGGTGTCAAAAACTTTCACTGTAACCGTAATACCACATTTAATGTTGGATATAAACATGATTAACCATTGCCAATACTGTTGTATTACGATAATTGTATCAGTTTCATATTAAATATGCAAAATATACAACAATGAAAAGGAATATAAGAAAATACCACTCTCATGAATGCTAAATAAGTGTTTATGTTACTATCAGAAATACCATTAAAGATGCATTACAATAAAGGCCTAACTCAAAACGACCAAATTCTGACTTGTGCCCATATTGATCTTGAGGTGCGATATAGTCGTCTGTAGCGACCATTTTTCGTCTATGTGGAAGGTGTGTCAAGTTTTTTTTTTTTACATACGCCGTGCATTTTTAATTTGTCAAGAGACATTCGCTGGAACTATGGTATGTTTCCTTTAGGTCAACATACCATATTTGTAGTGATAACATCACAGTTGCAATGCGGTGTCTTTCAATATAGTTTTTTTGTTGAAAGTCTGTCCAGAATGTGTCCAAAACTTCGTTTGCCCTCAGACCACGTCTGTTGTTTTGGTGTTGATATTTGATATCGTTTTTGAATTCCTTTCATGTTGACCAACCACGGCATCGTAGCTCTAAATTTGTAATTCAAAACATATTTTATTTACAGTAAAATTGTGTGGTAGAATCCAGACTGTGTGGCAAGGTACTTCTTTGCGTCTCGTTTACAGCGAGGTCACTAGAGACAATTTGGTACAATAACAAGATCTGGAAGACGAGTCGGCCATGGTCTTTGTTAAGAAACCATCCCAGTATTCGCCTGGAGTGATTTCGAGAAATAATGGAAAACCGAACTCAGGATGGCCGGGGCCAGGGATCGAACCCGGGTCCTCCCGAATGCAAGTCCAGCATGCTACGGTTGCGCCACCTTCGCTCGGCAAAGCTGTACGGAAATCTTTGCGGTCATAATTCTGCCCAGAGAAACAGAGCAACACCAAACCTCGACAGCTGAAACAGCTTAGGCATTTGTCTTCCAAGTTTACGGCCAAGATGTTGAAATTGGCTAATTTTAATGTCTTGTTTTCTCAACGTATAAACTCTAAGAATATCTTTTCAAGCTGATGACTACTATAGGCCTACGTAAAATGCTTAAAAATGCTAACGGAATAATGAAAATTAAATTATTAAAAATAGTATATTGGTTGCTTTTTTTTTTGTAACGATACATGAATTTTTACGTTTAGTTTTTGGTATTAAAAATTAAATATTAAATGTATTAAAATTTTTGAGCTGGTATTGTTTCTCAATAAATTGTAAGAAAAACACATTTTCTTTTATTAGAATATTTAAAATTGTTGCCACGAGATATAATTTTTTAAACATATATTCCTAATTTAAAATCCGTAACGGCAATCTTGATTGGCATAGCTTTTAAAAGCAAGACATCTCATTTCTGGAATATATATTCACATCCAGATATTGTGAGCATTAGAATAATATTACCTATATTTTCTGGGATTTAATTACAGAATATTCCGTAGTAAATTGCCAAAAATATCTCAACGGAAAATTCTGTAACTGGTTCGCTCACTCTTGTTACTGACCTTCGTCCGCTGCATGTAAACGTATGTGCTTTAACCTTAGAGAAACAAACTACAGCCAGAAAAGAAATCTAATTACCTTAACGCAAAAACTTAATTACGTTAATTGTAGCCTTCTGTGCTTGCGGTTATTGATGTTCGCTCAAAGAAATGAAATACAAATGAATCGGTAAAAAATAAGTCTGCTTCGTTTCTTGGAAACTTTTCTTGTTAATTACAAGAATGTAAATCGTGTTCTCGGTATACGTTCAGTTAATATTTAATCAGACAGTTTTTAAACATTTTTTTTTTACAGTTTCTGTCTTTAATTACAATTAACTTGACATAGTAAAAATGTCTAGTTACACTCTGTCTTGCGTAAATGAATATTATTGAAAGCAGTACAAATATATACAAATACACGAATTTTTCACATAGGTCCGCAATTAGAATATATGTCATAATTAGGTCTATGGATATGTGCGACGTGATCGAAAGAAAAATGTGCAATAGTTATGTAAACATGTTCGGAGAACATAAAATGTTATTACGTATTTAGTTTTTATGCTTTGCCTGGACCTCTGCATTAATATCTGGAACAGCATGTACAAAAATATATTCGCCTGTCTCACTGTAATGACATATTCTTAGTTATCAAGAAGGGATTACATATACGCTTTTACCAAAAGTTGGAAGACCACTTCGCCTTTTCACATAATAATTATTTAGGCATAAACTTGCGGTGCTACTTAACAAGGCTTTTTTAAAAGTTTTTTTACACACATTTTATTAAAAACACTTTACAATATCTCTAACCGTCATTAAGAAATGTTTCAGTAATTTAAATACAGTTCAAAAATTTACTTGATGCACACAGTTACTTGTTTTATACAACATGTATTATACTACACGAAAATTTATCATTGAGAGGCTTGGTTTAGTCGCCATGATAGAATTTTTTTTTTAGCTCCTATGAATTTCTGAGAAGAAAGATGTGGATTAACGATTAAAACTAATATTCTATTTGCCTTACGCTACAATACAGAAATGACATTTGAACTTTCGACGTTTATATAGACTGCAATAAGGCAGACAAATTAAGAAAAAAAAATTTTGCACTAACGTGTCAGAAGTTCAACCACCACGTTTGTTCTGTAGTACTACAAACGAAAATTCCACATTTTTTCTTCTCAGAATTTCATTAAAGCGAGAAATAAAATAATCCAAAACTGTGACTCAAAACAGAAACATTAAGGGCCTCGCCTGCCACGCGCTTAAAATGCGTTGCAGTATGTTTGTGAAAACGTTTTTTTTTTTTAACGAAACTACTCCACGTGCCAATCGTGTTTAATGTACGGAAAGAAAATACACTTCAAATGATGACGGAAAGGTTGTTTTAAAACATTACGTCAGTTAGAAAAATCATTTCGGAGCCCCTCAATTCGGCATAAAAAATCATATTCAACCCGTTACATCATGTGAAACGCTTCTAGAAACATTCAAAATACTTTGCTTAAAACTTTCCACCAATAAAAAGATGGGGTCATCACTGAAAGTGTCAGTCAAGCGAGTGATCTACGATACCACTGCATGACGTTTCAGTGTCTTTCAGTAGAGGTGATACCGCGTTAGACGAACCGGTCTACATCGCCCTTGGCACCGTGACTCACTCACACGTTCACGGCCAGCAGGCGAGCGCCTTAAGGGTCCCGCTACCTACCATGAAAGTTGTGATGTAGAGGTTCAGGAGAATCGTTTTTTCACAGAAAATATTAGTCGTGAGATTGTGTGTTTGACACATAAAATGTATTAAGGTACATCACATTAAGGATAAATGTTATTAGTTCTATAAGTGTCTTAAGTGATTAGAAAATAGGGTCTTAACATTCCAAATTAGTGCCTTTTCCGGCTCGTGTAATGCCGTTATTTTTTGTTATTTTACTTAAAACCATTTCACCTTAGTAGATCTATCATTTAGCTTTCGATCCGGTGACTGTTTGTACCTTGTAACAACTGAACATTTTGAGGAAATCTTGTTCTTGTAATATGTGTCCTGCGCAAATATGCAGCCGGTGTTGTGGAAAATTGAAGGATTCGCGAGACCGAGCCGAGAGGACAACAGAGAGAGCGAGAGACAACCTCCTCCACAACAGGGGTTGACCCAATCCCGCTTTTGTGGGGGAAAACTCCACGTCCATGAGGTCGAACGGCCGCTAAGGCGCTATGTGGGCGGGCCCCTTAAGAGTTAGTGTACGGTAGCTTTCTCTTTACGTTTGAGGCACGGAAACGGGGATAGCCAAATGTCCAAAGTAACACGCCCGTCAAACATCTAATGACCTCTAGGTGCAAAGGACTTAACTAGCATGCAGTGTTTTCGTAGAAACAGTTTTTGAATGTGACTTCAAGTGATGATCCAGTTGGTTTTTTTTTGTGGAAAGTTTATGATAATGTCCAATGCAGGTGTCTATTGCATATTTTTGCGATTACGATAGATATTTTCTCAGCTACAGCAACGTGAAAAAGCAATTTTTAGCACTTTTGAGGAGGAGCTTGGGAATCATGTTTTTTAAGTAACGGACGGAATTTTTGAAATCACAGGGAGACAGTTTGAAGTTTTTCTTCTTATAGTAGATAAATGCATTGGAAACAATTATATCAGTTACACAAGAAAAAAGACTTTCCGTACCATGAACAAAGGACCGGGCGCGGTCTACCGCAATTTTCATCACCATTTTTTAATTTTTTATTTATACCAGATATTTTTTTCTTATTTTAGACACAAAATGTGACTAAATTTGGCTCTTATGAAATTTTTTTATCTCTCATAGTTTTCGCGTAATGGCTTGCTAAAGTCATATTTTCATGTTTCCGTTTTAACGACTACACTAAAACCAACTGATATACTAAACTCAAAAAAATCACAGTGGATAAAGTCATTGTAGGCTACAATGACATGCTCATAAAATTAAAGAATAAAAATTATTTGAATTAAAAAAAAATGCTGAAACTGAAAATTAAAATTTAAAAAGTTCAATATTTTTTTAAAATACAAATAATTTTTATTCTTTAATTTCATGAGCATGTCATTGTAGCCAGCAATGTGTTTATCCACTGTGATTTTTTTGAGTTTAGTGTATCAGTTGGTTTTAGTGTAGTCGTTAAAACGGAAACATTCAAAATATGACTTTAGCAAGCCATTACGCGAAAACTATGAGAGATAAAAAAATTTCATTAGAGCCTAATTTAGTCACATTTTGTGTCTAAAATAAGAAAAAAATATCTGGTACAAATAAAAAATAAAAAAATGATGATGAAAATTGCGGTAGCCGCGCCCTTAAAAATCAATAGACACGTGAAAAACAATTTTAAATTTAATATTATGTCATACGATTATTCGGGCATCACTGAATATCGCATACAGGTGAATTATCAGCGAGAATAATACTGCACGTCAGGAGGCCGATTAAATATCGCTTTTTATTGGTGCAACGCAAAATTTGCACCTGCGTTTCGTCTGCTTGCGCTGCCTTGGAATTATATACTCACGTAATGTCGTAGAAGTAGCATTTAACTTGCTCTGCACTTGCGATATTTAATCGGCCCCCTGTTCAGTGCCTTGCTTCTGGAGACAAGTTTTTAAATTTTAATTAAGCTTTACCTCTCGTCGACAGCGAGTTATTAGTAGGGACCTGCAAAATTCGCGTTATTTTCTAACAGTAGGCTACACTACAAACAATTGTACGCTCGTACCACGTCTAGCATTAGTCAAATATTTCGAGGTGCGCTCAGGAGATATCTTCTGGCCAATAGTAAAAGTTCTCCGATAGAGCAACAAGTAATATGTAGGGAACTCACAGTTAAATTTCACCACATACGAATATCTATAGCACAGTGAACGCTAGCCTGTTACCAAATAATAACGCGAATTCTGCAGGTCTCTACTCATAACTGTACACAAAGACGTGAACTGAAAGAGGAATCGGCTGTGACCTAGTGAAGGAACCATCCCATAATTCGCCTAGAGCAATTTCAGGAAACATGGGGAATAGAGCAAGGGATTCGAACCCGGGTCCTCCCGAAACGAGACCAACGGGTTACCATTGCGCCACCTCACACGGTCTCCTATAGAGACTCGTCTTGTGCTCCGCTCCGCTATTATAGGCCTCGAGTGAGTGAGAGTGAGAGATTTTGGTCAGCGCTTAACATCGAGGTCTACAGAGCTGGTAAGCGGTGACATGAGGTGAGTATGGAGCAGCGCCGGAATGAAGGGCAGGGGAAACGGGAGAAAACCCGCTGACCAACAGCATCTTCCGGCACGATTCCCACATGCGAAAATCCGGGGTCCGACCTCGCCTGGAATCGAACCTTTGACCATTCGACCTCCGTGGCCCCCCTTCTAGACCTCGAACGCTTAAAATAAGTTTACACAAGCGGTCACTTTAAGTGCATTGGTGCACGGAAAAATAAAAAAAATATTAAACTGCACATAGTATCATTTATAGTGGTTACCTACCTGCATGAAGTTACGTGTCCTAACAACAAAATTGTTAGTTGCAACGGCATTATTGATTCCGGAATCATAATGGCGCGACAGAAGCAACACGACCACGGCGACAAAGAAATACAAAAAAAATGTCCGCCAGTCAGAACCGATTTTTCTGTTGCGACAGCTCGACAAAAACGGTAAACGCGACGCGAATTCGTAAAAAGTAAAAAATTAGTTGTCAAAGAAGTTTGGTGTTCAAATTCCAAATATTTAAATAATTTCTTCTTTCATGATCAGAATTACGTTACCTTCAAAGTAAAACCTCGTAACTCCATTTCGCATCCATTTAGGAAGGAAGAAAAAAAAAATTAATTTATGCAACATTATTATAAAGGAAATTTTTATATCTACTTTTAACAATATTTATTTGCAAATAACTTATTAAGATGGTTTAAAAGGGCTCGAATGTTCAATCTTCATAATATGGAGTTACAAGCTTTTACTATTAAGGTAACGATTCGATCATTTGTATTGACCTTGAAATGTCAAACTTTTTTTACAAGAACAACGTTTGTAGTTTTACACAAAAAACCTTGGGAACTGGGATTCAAAGGATTTTCCTTGTTAAGATAAAAATTGGTTAGCGTGTGATGAGTGTTGTATCGCTTCGAGTGTGTTATTATTACTCAGTGTTCTATAGTTACAAGTGGAAATATGGTGATTACCCCTTGTAAGGTTAATTCTACTACCGGTTGCAAAGAAAAGCTGTTTTCTTATGAGAGAGTTTGGTACAGGGACAAATTCTGCCGCTAGTTGCGCTGCTGTCGCTAACGGTATAATAAAATACGAGATCCTAGTAAAATTAAACTTAAATAGACTTCGCAAAGGGAGAAGTCGTTTAATGTAACTTCAAAGTGAAATATAAACCAATTTCAGTTTTAAATTATCAAATTCGTGTAGTTAATAATTTATGAGAGATTGTTCAATTTATACCTCTTAACGATACCAGAGCTTACGCGGAGGAAAAATTTTCCCTGTAACAAACTTTTAACATTGATATTTATAACCTGTAGTAGAATTAAACTTACCCTCACCAATACTCCCGAGTCGTGCTATAAGCTATCAATAACGACTTTAACGAAATAGTTACCAATAACAATTTTAACTTCGACCGGATAGTATATCGAGCTGTTTTTTTAAGCCGTTTCTTATTAACTGATGCTGATGTTCCTAGACGACTTTACAATGCTGTTCTATGTCGTTCTGTGTGTAAACTGTTGTAAATCAAGTAACTGTTTAGTAGAGAAGTGCGTTATGTAATATTACTGTTATATTATTAACTGTTATTAATTATTAACAGTTCCGTTACTAATGGTGACGATTTGGCATACCATGTTATGTGATTTATGACCATAGTGTATTAAATAAAACTCTGTTTTTGTAGCTTTTCTTGGCTCACACAATTTGGTGATAAATAAAATATATTTAAGACAAGTAATGATATTTCAGGGCCCGGAAATAAAAACGTCCATGATAGGATTTTTTTGCTAAGAAGCTGCGTCACTTTTTTTATTAATAGTATTCTTTATTGTTTAATAAATGAAGAGTGTAACAAATAACAGGCAATGTTTCTTCTTAGAAACATTACATTTTAATATTAGGTCAGTATTATTGAACGAAATCGAGACTCAGAATTATTTAGTGTTTATTATTTGGCGAGAGAAAATGTTTACCTTCAAATTTTATTTAGCATAATTATATCATACTTACGATTTAATTTCTTGAGTGCAATGTATATAATAAATGGTACTGTAACTACCTTTATCACTATTGAAATATTTGCAATAAAATCTTGCCAAAATTCTAGTCAGAAAGGAATTAAAATCAAATTCGACAATGATATGTGGCACGGGTTCTTTTTTAATTGTTTTCATAATCAATTATTTTAATAACTATTTATTTCTAAAGAGAGATTATTTAAACACTCATACGCAGAAACACACAAACGAGTAGTATGTGTGTGTGGACTATGTCAGGACGTAACGGGTGCCTTAGCCATAAAAAAAAGAAAAAAAGATAAATTCGCGACACACGCAACTTAGGCACTTACATTTATTAAAAAGGTAGCTAAATGCTTACAAGTTGCTTGAAAAGTGGGGGTAAATTGTTTAAAATTTAGTTTTCAGAGATCGACCGTTTGGCCCTTGTCTCTGGCTAAAGGTTTCCGGATTTGATTCCCGGATGCGAGGATGATTTACGGTTACCTACCCGGGTTCAGTACTGGGCGTTGTGTTGATCCTGTATCAACATACTGCGGAATGCAATGTTGTCCCTGTATCAACATACTGCGGAATGCAATGTTGTCCCTGTATCAACATACTGCGGAATGCAATATTGTCCCTGTATCAACGTACTGCGGAATGCAATGTTGTCCCTGTATCAACGTACTGCGAATGCAATGTTGTCCCTGTATCAACGTACTCCGAAATGCAATGTTGTCACTGTATCAACATACTGCGAAATGCAATGTTGTCCATGTATCAACGTACTGCGAAATGCAATGTTGTTCCTGTATCAACATGCTGCGGAATGCAATGTTGTCCCTGTATCAACATACTGCGGAATGCAACGTTGTCCATGTATCAACGTACTGCGAAATGCAATGTTGTCCATGTATCAACGTACTGCGAAATTCAATGTTGTCCCTGTATCAACATACTGCGGAATGCAATGTTTTCCCTGTATCAACGTACTGCAAAATGCAATATTGTCCATGTATCAACGTACTGCGAAATGCAATGTTGTCCCTGTATCAACATACTGCGGAATGCAATGTTGTCCCTGTATCAACGTACTGCGAAATACAATGTTGTCCATGTATCAACGTACTGCGAAATGCAATGTTGTCCCTGTATCAACATGCTGCGGAATGCAATGTTGTCCCTGTATCAACATACTGCGAAATG
>PNEQ01110739.1:5232-77155 GCA_003012365.1 Medauroidea extradentata
ACGCACGCACACACGCACGCACGCACACACACACACACGCACACACACACACACGCACACGCACGCACACACACGCACACACGCGCACACACACACGCACGCGCACACGCACGCGCACACACGCACACACACACACACGCGCACGCACGCACACATATATAATCTGTGTGCGCGTGCGTATGTACGTACGTATGTATGCATGCATACATACATACATACATACATACATACATACATACATACATACATACATACATACATACATATGTATACATACATACATATGTATACATACATACATATGTATACATACATACAGGATATCCAGAAACAATTGCATAAAAAGCACACCACGCGAATCCTGGGCTAAAATGGAGGGACAAAAATGTAAGTGGCAAAATGCTGTACTACGAAATTTTTAAGTAAATACAGAATCATGTTTGGACTGCTCGAGATTTTAACCTGCACCCATAATATGCCGGTCAGAACAGTACGGTAGTATAGGCGGTTCGGAATAAAGTGAGCATTAAAAAAAAAAGCCCTGTTAAATTTCTCTTCGCAGCCAATTCGTATCTTTCCGCGCGCAACGACTTAACAATTGGAAATGTCTTACCTCTCTGGACACGTCACTTAATGCTTGCGCTTTTAAGATAAATTGTGCAGTCGATAGGAACCTATTTAGTTTGACAAAAAACGTTTATTAATTATGCAAAACGTTTCTATACCAAATTTAGTTCGTTTTATTTCAGTATTGCTTTTTTTAAGTAGGAAAATACACGGAACTACTTACTGCAATACGCTGCCAACCATACAAGCTTTAAGGTAACTATTGTTAACATTGAATTATATGCAGTAACGGCTAGTGATTTTTTTCCCAAGGTTAAATCTTTAGTGCTCACTTTATTCCGAACGACCTATAGTAAGATATCTGTGGAGCGCCAGCGTGGACTAAATGCAGTGCTATGTTGCCACGGTCATTGTACAAGATTTAGCCTCTAACATTTGGTCTGCAATTTACAATATATGTATATGCATGTAGGCTATATACAGGTCGTTAGGAAATTAATAGCCCAAACTCCGGGAGGTGATTCGACGTAAAAATGAAGTAGACATTATATAGGACACTTTCAAGAAGAGTCATTATTAAGGGTGGATTAAGCCCTTGGAAATCGAGTTTGCAAATAGTATTTTGTCAGAATATAAAAAATAGGAGTTAAATTACGATTCTTTGGGTGGTGTTAAGTAGTAGAGGTCTTAAACATTTTATAATTTCAGCCTTCTAACTTTCCAATTTCTTGAAAATAATAGAGGTTGCCTCCCTTACATCGCATATAATTATATTGGCGTTACGTTTTGTGAACTTTACATGTTGGCTTTTCGGGCAGTACACCGTGAGGAACAAAACAGGTCCTCTTGTCGCAAATGCTTAGAAAGCACCGTTTACCGGAAAAACGGACACAACTGTTCCTTGCCAAGTACGTAGGCAAAATGTTCTACATCCGCTAAGAATTGGATTTGTACCATGCTCTCAGGAAAATGCAACCAGTGATGCAATTGTTGAAGCTTGTCTCATAATGAAGTTACATATGCTTATAGTCAAATAGATGCCTTTGCACGACTCGATTAATTTTGCAACAAATTTGGTTTAGCAAAATTTACAAAACGCTGTTTTTTTGACGACATAAATTCGCGAAATGCATAAACAACTGAACTTTCCTAAGTACATTTTGAAAATATATTAGTACTTCATGTATGTATTTCGTTAATAAATAAAAAAATTAGAAAATCGTACCGGGGATGCACCCTAGTGCGGGGATAAATCCGAACTTGACAGATGGCATTCTGATTTTGGGCCTGTAGGCTGTCATCATCTCTGTCTGCATTGTGATAATGGAATGAGACCCTGCGAGGGAGCATTGCCGTAATAAAAGGGCGGGGGAAACGGAAGTTCTCTGAGAAATCCTACCGATCAGCGATATCGTTCGACACGATTCCCACTTCCGAAAAAACTGGTGCAGTCACAATGCACAGATAATTACAGCCTACAGGCCCAAAATCAGAATGCCATCATCGCGTTTGGAGCTATCCCCGCCATAGGGTGTATCCCCCATACGATATTTCTTTATTTATTATCGAAATACGTACATGGCATACTGATATTCTTTCAGAATGTACTAAATGATGATCTCTTGTTTATGAATTTCGTAGTTTATGTGGTCAAAATAATATTTTGTAAATTTTGCTAAACCAAATTTGTTGCCACATTATCAGAGTCGTACATAGGCATGATTTTTTTTTTGTTTTTAAGCTTATGTAACTGCGTTTTGCGACAAGCTTCAACAGCGACATCACGGGTTGAGTTTTCCTGAGAGCATGGTATAAATCTAATTCTTAACGGATGTAGCACATGTTGTCTACATACCAGGCACAGAACCGTTGTGTCAGTTTTTTCCGGGAAACGGTGCTTTCTAAGCATTTGCGACAAGAGAACCTTTTTTGTTCCTCTCGGTGTACTACCCGAAAAGCCAACACGTAATGTTCACAAAATGTAACGCCAACGTAATTATATGCGATGTAAGGGAGGCAACCGCAATTATTTTCATGAAATTGGAAAGTTAGAAGTTTGAAATTATTAAATGTTTAAGACCTCAATAATACTTAACACCGCCCAATGAATCGTAAATTAACTCCTAACCATTTTTTATACTTTGACAAAATACGATTTTCAAACTCGATTTTCAAGAGCTTATTCCGCCCTTAATAATAACTTTTCTTGAAAGTGTCCTATATAATGTCTACTTCATTTTCCATGAGAAATCACCTCCCGGAGTTTGGGCTGTTAACTTCCTTACACCCTGTATATATGTTGGTACATTGCTTTTATGGTGGTCCAATGTAGTGCAATTTACGTTTTACATATGTCAACATTTTAAGTAGAACTACGTCCCTTGAGTCGACTACGTAATTTTCAAGTGATAGGCTTGTTTGGACAGGACTATATAGTTTCTATATAAAATATGGTAAAATAGGCAGGGGCAAAGTATACGTGCAAATCACACGCAAAATCTATAGTTGAAATGACCTAAAATACGAAAGTTTGTGCCAAATAATAATGTAAAGTTATGCGAACTGGAAAGTAAAAGAAAACTAATTTATATTGAAATCAAACATAGTATTTTAGAGTATAAATATGTGGTACACTATGAAACACAGTTTCCTAATACGCTGTAGTGTATTTCAAGTGTTTAAACTACTGTACGTTTCTGAATTGATTCAGATAGCCAATGTTCTCGTATTATTTAAAAGACGTTCTGTATCGGCCTCGACAGTAGCTAGTTGCTATTATTTACAATGAATATTTCTATAACCAATTTTTTCGTAATTAGTATTTTTTAAATCTGATAAACTTGCTGGTACAGAAATCTCTGTCTACAGCAGTTGAGGGATGAGTCCCATAATTTATCTTCATAAAATTACAATGCCAACAATAAATAAGTCTGCAGGCGACGTATTCAGTTAACACATAACCACACATTAAATAAAATTGTGTAGAGATTCGGCAACACCTTCTGTGCACCACAATCATAACGTTAATGTATCTCGTTTAGTGAAGCGGCCTGGTTTTAACATAGGACAAACTTGTGTACAGTACTTGAAAGGAAATGTCAAACATATTTATTACAAGTACATAAAATTTTATATTTGAATTTCCTGAAAATACTTCGAAATCCCAAAATATTTAGTGACAAGTTGTTACATGAAGAATTTATCTAGACATACGACATTGCAGAAAAATTTATGTTGCAGAAAACCAGAAAAATACAAACAGAACAGTCGGTCTTAGTTGGTTTTCTGTGCCGATCTATGTTGTTAGTATTTTTTTGGTTTTGTACGACATAGGCTATTCTCTGTTGTAACGGCGTATGTCCAAATAAATCTTTCATATAACAAGCCACATAATTTCTCTCAAACTGTGAAATAAATTTTGATTTGATTATTCCAGCTTAAAATAATAAATAATTTTGGTTTTATGTCATTGTGTGTATGACTTCACAGCTGAAAATATATTTTACTATTTGTTTACTCTTAATACTTAGAAATACGGTTCATATTCGCTACTCTGTGCTGCACGTAAGCTGAAAAACGTGGTTAGCACTTTGTTGACTTTTTCCCGTCTGGTCCGCACATTTGCATTTTCGATTTTTTTCGAATGTTAATGCTTCGCAACTCATAGCAAACGATTATAGTCGGTAGAAGTTCCTGTTGTGTTTTTCTCCTTTTGACCAGTGTGCTTTCACCACGGACTCATTGAAGTTTCGAGAACCGAGACAGTTGTTGTTTAAATACGAAACATAAACAAATAGATGCTGCCAAGTACAAACGTACTGATTCAGGCCAGCAGAAAAAAATTATTACTTTAAGAAAATGCTTTGAGCTGCCTGTTATTGTTAAATAGATCCTGTTCCGTGTCCTACGTTTTGTGCTGAATCCGCTTTGTGTTACGCTGTCGTCTCGTCGATCGCATTACCACGCCACGGCAACAGATTCTTAAGTTAACAACGAAATTCGTTTCGTAAATCGTAAGGTATAATACTGATGGTTTCGTTTCTTCTTGCTGCTTGCTCTTGCCACTGTCGGGATCGGAATTGTGCTGAAGTAGATATATGCTATGCTAAATAAAGGAACCAACCTACCCTCCCCCATCGCTGAACGAGGCTTATGAACCGTCCGTCATTGTGATTTGTCTTTGTGAAACTGCCAGCATTAGTTTTGTTTTAACAGTTCTTAGTAGAAGGAGAGAATGTTTGCGAGTTAGTAGATAAACAATCTTGTTAGGACGTTGAAAGGAAAAGAACATTCCACGAAATCGGGCCGAGTGGACGTGTACGACGTGAGTTCCCGCTGAGACGCGGAAGCAAGAACTACGGTGCTTCTGCTTCTACTAAGGTCTTAGGAAGGACGGAACAACTGCATTGAGGTTCCAGAGGCGGTCGGCAATTTAAATTTGTCGTTTTGAAGAGTTTTGGTAATGTACTCGTCTTCCTCCAGTAGAAAGCCATGGATGTGTGTACCACCAGTATAGAAGCTTATTACTGTGTAATGAAGTAGTTTTTTCTTATCTATTATTTCGTACCGAGCTGAGTTGCCGCAACAGTAACACATTGGACTCGCATCCGAGAGTACCCGGGTTCGATCCCCGACTCCGGTCATCTTGATTTCGGTTTTCCATAGTTTCTCGATGTCGATCCAGGCGAATGCAGGAATGATTCCTTAACGAAGGCCATGGCCGATTCCTCTCCCAGCTCCGGTCATTGCCCCAATTGTCACCGTCTCTCATATTATGAATAATATGTTTTTTCGGCCACTTGTCAGTTTGTGTATAGGCGTGGGCGTAAGTTTAAACGCGTAACCGTAAAAATGAGTATAAGGGACAGTAATTATTTCCAAACATTCCGGGAATCTGACAGTGCAGAATTTCCGTGTTTTATCAAATCATGGAAAAGGGGAAAGTTTGGTTTTTGAAGTATATGCCGGTGTGCTATCAACGTTGCACATGGCAAGAAAACTGAAAGTACACATGCTAAAAGTGCGAAACATGTTTCCAGCGCGAAATGTCTGGAAGAAAATTAGAACATCTCCTAGTTATTTTTATGCGCGAGGTAGATGGTGATTCTGATGTCACACGAGCCGAATGATTCTTTGCTTCCTTTTTGATAGAGCATAATATTACTCTTAACAGCCGCAGATCACGCAGGTCCCCTGCTAAAGAAAGTGTTTCCCGACTCAGAAATAGCAAAGAAGTATGGATTCGCGAGGACAGAAACGTCGGCTATCGTAAAGGAAATTACTTGTGATGCAAATTCGATTCTGAAGTGCAGGAAACCTGATATGTGTTACGAACAAAAATTCTCTGGACGCCGTCGTCCTCCACTTCATCTTAAAAAATGGTAACGTTGTAGAACAAGTAAATATTGTAAAAAATACACAACCGGTTATTTTAGCCCATAAAGTATTCAATAGTTAAAATTAGTTTTAGTGTAAGCTTCTCAGAATTAATTAGGAGAGTGAACATATACCATCTTGTCAGCCTATGTTCTTGTGCGTATGGATCATTCCATGTGATTTCAATTAAATAAATATTTGGTTGGTGCAGGTTTTTTCTAAAATTCTGAAGATTTTTTCATTCATTAATACATGTTCTGAGAGATCAAAACCAATTTTAGAAAAAAAAAATTCAAATTTTATCCTAGGCAGCTATTTAAAGATGGTGGCATTTGCCAGTTCAAGCAGTTACAAGCATTTGCACAAAATGCTGTAATTCACTTTATTTTAACCTTCACAACTTTAAAAAAAATATGTTTTACTCAGCTTGTAATACTCTTTAATTTTTATTGTAAACATATTCGCCTTTAATAATTAACCTTTTTCTTTTATACTTCAGAGTTCAACAACAAAATTGACATTTTCCCGAACTGAAGCCTAAAATTTTCCATGAAAGAGACAAAATATTCAAGTGATTGTTGTTACTCTAGTACTAGTAGGGGCCTATTAAGTAGTACAAATTTGAAAACGAGGGTGTTTTGAGTGCTTTTATATTTACGGGCTGTCAAAAATGGAACATTTAAAAAATCTGCAATATTCAGTTTATTTTTTTTCTCATGTGAGATTCTTTAGAAAAATGTGTTAATTTGCAAAGATTGTAATACTATTGAGGTACTCTTAACATACATAAAATTGTTGAGGGTGTTTTGCAAAGTAAAAGTGACAATTATACATGAATGGAATAGTTATGTAGAAGTCATCTTGCACTTACTTCCTAAAAAAAAATCTAATAATTAGGAAAATAAATTTAACTTAAAATTTTTTTTAACTTTTTGTATATATGTGTGTACGAGTGTATTTCAAACTGGCTGCAGCATACAGCAACGATTGCTTATGTTTTTCAGCAAACACTTATTACTAAATTGAAAGAGGATTTTCCACCGTTAACTTACATAAAAAATGTTTACTTTTCTGGTGGTTATAGCTGGAGGGGGGGAGTGGAGATATACAAAATAAAAAAAAAACTTCTTAAGTATTTGCTATCTTGACGTTACACAGAACCACACCTGGTCAAATACTTACTGCAGAAAATGTGTCTGCCTTCTGGCAAGCAAATGTTAATGGCATTGCTTTCTTGTACATGAACGAAGTAAGTAAGTTGGTAGTTTCAAATCATTTCTGGAAGACAGGTTGAAAATTTCTCAAAACATCCTAAACAATATGTAAGCATACATTTTTACCACTTAAATTTCGAGGATGTATTAGATGTTTTATCGCGTACAAATCGGTCAAATTCAAGGATTTGAAGATTGAACACTGTCATTGAGGTGAAAACAGGAGGAAATAAGGAAAGAGATTGTGTTGCACACATCTACGATCAAAACAGGTACACTACCGAAGGTGTGCAAGATAACACAAATAAGTAGACTGGTGTTCATTTCTACCATCCTCGTGATCTAATGGCTTCATTTTTTAAATCGAGTAATGGAAAACTTCAAATGCCTTCAACATCCTACATGTTTTTACAGTGTGCGAATTTTCCGGTATGGCTGGGAAGATAAAGACTCTTCAATGTAAATGTTGCAAATGAACTCGCTGAAGTATTAGCCCATAAATAACGATCCAGAAAAAAATATTTAAAGAAGTTAATATTGCTGACACAAGTCATTCTTCTGGCTGTATTATTTGACTTTTTCCTGTCCTGCTTTGTGGGTAACCTTATGACTTGTTGAAAACGAAAAAAATTGTTGATGTTAGCTGTTATCATAACGAAAATAACTTAATATGATAAACTATTTAATGTTGATCTCTTTTTTGGCGTTATACATGTTTTGTTGAAGCAGTCTGTACTTTAAATGTTGACTGAATAGTAACCAATTTTTAAATATTTATTATTGCCAATTACGAGAATGAAATTAACGTGACCCGTACAGTTTACTTTTCCCTAGACTTATTTTGCTGATATGTAAGGTACATTACTAAGAATTTTACTAATCCTACATATGGTAAGTTTGACACTTTCTGGAGTAAGGTTGAAATATATGGGGCAGATGTAGTAGCAGTGTTGACATAGATGAGCAAGGAGGTTCTAGACAGTGACTGTAAGCCGGATACATTCTCAGTCTCCAGAAGAGATAGGGAAGGAAGAGGAGGAGGATTAATTGCGTGTGTAAGGGAGGGTTTAGAAGGGTTGGTGGAATAGATTAGTGAAGTGGTAGAAGTAAAAGGAATAGATAGAAGTGTCACAGTACTCACAGCGTTCAGGCACAATGTCAAGGGTGTAATAAAATTGAGGTGATAAAGGACATGATTTATAAGCTCAGGGACAAGCATTGGGTTGTGGCAGGAAACCTGAAAATGCCATATGTACAGTGGACTAGAAGGGATGGGTAACATAATACAGAGAATGGCAACACAGTTAGTGAATAGTTGCTTGGTGCAAGCAGTAAAGGAACCTACTAGATGGAACGAAGTGGGGGATAGGTCCGTACTAGATGTGTTATTCAAGCCTGGGAATGCTATTGTTGATGTGGTAGTACTCGAAGGGTTCAGTGACCACAACATTCCAGTAGTGAGTGGCAGATTGGTGGGAAAATGGCTTAGGAGGTTAGTTAGAGTGGTGTGGCAGTACGAGCGAGGAAATAAGCTAGGGCCAGAACTTATTCTAAGTGATAGGTTTGAGAACTGGTCTAAAGGGGAAAGTGTAGAGATCTTGTGTGAATTTATACTATAATTGATGAAATAATGGAAGTATTTATACTGCGGAAAAATATGTAGCTGGGGGGGGGGGGAGTATCTGCCATATTATGGACAGGAGATGCATGCGAAATTGTGGAACGATGGGATGACAATAGCAAAGTAAATTGAGGTGGATGGGTAGAGAACTAGAATGAAAGATTTTGCAAGTAAAGTATGATTACCTAGGAAATGTTAGGGGTAAGGTAGATGGAAGAAGTCGGGGAAATTGTTTATTATCTTAATAGTTGAAGGTAGGGGACAGATGAATGCCAGTGTTGAAAGGTGCAGACAGAATAGCGGCAGCAACTGATGAGGAAAAAGCAGAACTGTTGCAGGACCAGAATTATTGGAATTATGATGTTAGGGGAGCCCAAGAGCTTCTTAAGGAAGGTAACAATTAACAAGTGGGACATAGAAAAGGTACTAAAACGGTTAAAGTGTAACAAGGCAACAAGTCCAGATAACATAGGAAATAGCACTCTCAAGTTTGGTCGGGGAAAGTTGATCACATATCTAGAATCAATATTTCACAGATCTCTGGATAAGGGGAAGTTACCACAGGGTTGGAAGGAAGCAGTAATAGTTTCCATTTTCAAGCATGGTGAGGATGGGGGAGGCCTAGCAGCTAGAGGACAGTGATTCTTACATCAAATACTGGGAAGGTATTGGAGAGATTGGGGGATCCAGTATGCAGTGCAGGTTATAAGCGAGATGAACTGGTTGCAGGAATATTAACATGAATTACAGAAGCGTTTCTCAAGTGAGACACAGCTGAATGGACTTATAGAGGACTTGGTACAGGCAGTTGATGAGGTGAAGCAAGTAGATGCCTGCTTCATTGACTTCGAGAAAGCATTTGTTAAGGTGCCACATGGTGTAGTAATGCGGAAAGTTGGTGATATGCTGGTGGACAAAGTTGTAGGGAGATGGAGTGAAGACTTCTGAAGGGGCGGAGACAGACGGTAAAAGTGGAAGATTACGTATCGCAAGGAGGAGATGTTACATGTGGTGTATCACAGGTAAGCGTTCTGCGACCCTTGTTATAATAATGGCAAATTACATGGGTGTAGGGGTGAGTGGCAAGATTGTTTGCCGATGACTGTGTTTTATATACTAAGATGGGCGGAGGGAATGTATTGCAGGATGACATTTATGGAATTCGATTGTCGACAGAAGAAAACAAAATTTAAATAAATGTGAAAAAGACAGTGATTGTTAGGTTTACGAGGAAGAAGTTTAGGAGTACGGACGTATGTAAAAATGGGAGAGGCAGGAGATGGCGGAAGTTTCAGAATATAA
Organism: Medauroidea extradentata; assembly: GCA_003012365.1. Taxonomy (NCBI): domain Eukaryota; kingdom Metazoa; phylum Arthropoda; class Insecta; order Phasmatodea; family Phasmatidae; genus Medauroidea; species Medauroidea extradentata. Next base: position 15,313 of record PNEQ01110739.1, read on the forward strand.
GTACCTAGGTATTTATGCAGAGAGGGTTTAGAAGGCAGGTCGAGTGTGTGGTGTGTAAAAGGGAGAAGGCTGGGAAGGGTGTATGAAGTGCAGTGAAAGAAAAGGCTTATATTTCAAATGGTACGACAAATGGTAGAGTATACGGCAGCAGTGTGGGACCCGTACATAGATTTGGAAGTGCGGGAGCTGGAGAAGGTTTAAAGACGGGCAGAAAGGTGGATGAAGGATGAATGGACAAGGCAAGGACAAGCTGGTGAGGACGAAGGGAACATCTGTGATGTTGAAGGAACTGGGGTAGAACTCGTTGAAGGAAAGGAAGGAGGTAAGTGAATGGCTGGTCAGGACGTACATGGTGGCGAATGGAGTAGGAGGCTGGGGTAAGTTAGGCTGTGTGTTAAATTAAGTCAAATTATAGAGGAAGAGTGAATAAAATCGAGAAGATCCAGGTGATCAGAGTGGGGTAGGCAGTCTATAATTATGAGGTCGGCGAGCTGGTGGGATTTACTTAAGTTGGATTTGGTGACCGCGAGGGGCATTGAAAAGTTAAGGGCGCAGTACCTCAATTTTCAACGTCTTTTTTATTTTTATATTTGTACCAGATCTATATTTTTATTTTAGACAAATTGTGACTAAATCTTCCTCTCCGAGAATTGTTGTGTTGTATCTCTCATAGTTTTCGCGTAGTGAGTCGTAAATGTCAAAATTTGCACTTTACGGTTTTATATACGCTACTAAAACCAACTGACATGCCGAACCGAAAAAAATTCACAGTGTATAACATTGTTGTAGGCTACGAAATGACATTTATAAAAACAAAAATAAATGCATTTTTGTTTTTTTAATTTTTTTTTAAATTTAAAATATTTTAAAATTCAGCATTTTTTATTAATTACAAAAATGTTTTATTTTTGGTTTTTATATATATCATTTCGTAGCCTACAATATTGTTATACACTGTGAATTTTTTCGGTTCGTTATGTCAGTTGGTTTTATTGGTTTATATAAAACAGTAAAGTGCAAATTCTGACGTTTACGACTCATTACGCGAAAACTATGGGAGATACAACAATTTCCTAAGAGGAAGATTTAGTCACAATTTATGTCTAAAATACCAAAAAAATATTTGGTACAAATATAAAAATAAAAGAAGACGTTGAAAACAGGTGAATCGCGCCCTTAAGGAGGGAATTCACTGAGGACGACGTTACAGCTTGCCATCGGGTATTTGCCCTGTTGCAAGTTTTTATTATTATTATTGTTATTAAAGTAGTAACGTTAACGAAATTTTTCGAGTCAAAATTTAATTTATTTTCATATTAAGTATTAGATTTGTGACGGATGTAAGCAGTAAAGGATTCCTACATAACTATTTCACTGAAGTATAAGTTCTTTATTGAAATAAAACCATTGCTTAAGCAAGTAGTAAGTGGTGATTTTCTGCAAAATTTTTCGCTTTAGTTTTGTAAAACACCCTGACCAAATGTAAATGTTAGATCATCTCAATATAAATACTTTCTGTGCAAATGTCAAATTTTTGTAATGTGTTCACATGGGCTAAAATCCCACTGAATAAAACAAATTTTATCCATCTTTGACAGCCCATAAATATGAAAGTGCTCATTACACCCCAGTTTTCAAATATGTAGGCTACTACATAAAACTAGTATAGGCTGTTCACTATAAACTGAACACTCAACAGAACTTTTAATTAATTAAAAATACGTTTTGTTGGTCGAATAGATGTTAATGTTTGAGAGTGTCGAAGTATTTACGCTAGTCTTGAGTTATTTGGAAGTTTTCACATTAAAAATAGTACAGATGACTGCAAAACTGCTGAAAGAAAACTTATGTAGCTCACTTTATCGTGAACGGTCAATACTAGAGTACAGGGTTATTATAAATGATTCATCGGGTTTTAAAAATCTGTAATTCAAAAAGTACTCCATGAAAAATTATGAATGATACACGAAAACAACCAGAAACTCTCCAAGTTTTTTTACAACACCACTTTACAAATGTTCAATGTGCGCTCCCTTCGTCTTTCGACAGACATCCAATCGGTAGTCGAGTTCGCCCCACACACGTCGCAGCATGTCCCTGTTGATGGTCATGACAGCTGTGGTAATGCGGTTTCGGAGCTCATGCAATGTTGTTGGCAATGGTGGCACGTAAACAGAGTCTTTCACGTACCCCCAAAGAAAAAAGTCACACGGTGTAAGGTCAGGAGACCGGGGCGGCCATCTGAACAGTGTCAAGTCATTCTGACCACAGCGTCCAATCCAGCGGTGTGGGAGTTCATTGTTGAGGCAGCGAAGTACTTCTGTGTGCCAATGCGGTGGAGCTCCATCCTGCTGGAACACGAAGTTGGCGGAATCCTCTCTTACTTGTGGAAATAACCACAACTCCAACATGTCGAGATAGGACAGACCCGTCACAGTGTTTTCAAGGAAAAAAAAAAAGGACCGTACTCCCTCGTCTGTGAGATTGCACAGAAAACATTAAGTTTTGGCGAATCTCGTATGTGCTGCACTGAAACATGGGGATTTTCAATGCCCCATATTCGAACATTGTGACGGTTCACTTTTCCACTCAAGTGAAACGTTGCTTCGTCACTGAACACGAGACGCGTGGCAAATTCTTCATCCTGCATAGCTTTCTGCATGTTCTCGCAAAACTCAACCCTGACAGCGTAATCTTCTGGATGCAAGAGTTGCAACAACTGTAAGCGGTACGGTTTAAGTTGTAACCGTTGTCTCATAATCTTCCACACTGTCGGCTGAGGAATTGCAAGCTCGCGACTTGCTCGGTTAGTTGACTTTCGTGGGCTACGCGCATAACTTTCCCTCGCTCTGTTCACTGTTTCGTTAGAAACACTTGGCCGTCCTGTGCTCTTACCTTTGCACAAGCATCCCGTATCCTGGAATTGACGATACCTTCGCAAAGTGCTCTGGTGACATGGTGGTCCTGTGTGATAATGCCCTTGGAACACACGCTGCACGGTATTACAAAACACAAAACGCTTTCTGTTGGCTTGTCGCCATTTTGTGAACTGATCCAGTGCTACCACCTGTTGTAACAAAAAAGTTTTAGACTCGTATTAAATAAAACTTTTTGAGTTTTTCTTTTGTTCGGTAGTTGGTGTGAGCTTTTAAAATAAATAGACTATGAATTATGCATTTTTAAAACCCGATGAATCTTTTATAATAACCCTGTATACACAGACAAAAAATCACGTGGATGTTTTTTGTCCTTCATAGAAAATTTTAGTCGTAAAATTTGTATAAATGTTAATTTTGTTATTGAACTTTAAAATATACCACAAAGATGTTAAATGTTGCAGTAGACAATGTTTGTAGTATAAATTAAAGAGTATCTCAAACTGAGTAAAATGTATTAAAAAAAAAATAAATTTTTAAGATAAAGATGAAGGGAGCCACAGCATTTTTTGCAATTGCTCGAAATGGCTTGAATTAGTACACGCCGTGTCATCTTTAAACTACCGCCTAGGATAAAATTAATGGAAATATTTCTTTCTGAAATTGGTTTTTATCTCTCGAAATATGTAGGTATCAATGAAAAAAAAATATTTCCCAGATTTTTTGAAAAACTACAGCACCCAACCCTGGTTGAAATGGCATGGAGTGTCTTAAATCCAAAGTTAAAAGATCCTAAACATTTTTTTTTATTTGTGAATGTAAAAAACTCGCGTTGTTTAGTTGGCTCTAGTTTTTACTGCTTTAATGTATTGCTTTTCTTTATCGCGGAATCTTACTAGTTATTTTGCCAAAGTTTGCAGGCCAGCCGTTCTAAGGTAACTCTGAAAAAGACTGCCGCATCGATGTACGGAAATTATATGGTTAAAAATACTTTGCTAGTTAACAGACTATTTTTGTGTTACATGTGTCGAAAGTTCCACTGGAAAACTATATTTCAAATCTTTTAGTGGTAAATTTATGATCCACCTACTTTAAATGTCCTGTTACTGTGTGAACTACTGTTGTGGATAATAATATGATAAAAAATTTACATGCTCAACCAAAATGACAATGTTTTTTTAAAACTATTGCTAAAATTATTTCAGTAGGGTCACTTAAGGTACGTTAACTAATTGTGAACACGAGGGAAATGTTGATAGGCATAATTTTTATTATTACGTGATCTATAATTAAGATATGGAAAGTAAACTGCACATTTGACAAATTATTATTAAATTCCGTTTTACGCTATTAAACATTGAAGCTTGTTCACAGTGTTAACAATCACCCTGACCCTACTTCAAAATCACAATCGTAAGCCATGTTTTACTGGTATCAGTAATTGAGGTGCTTTAGAACTAAAGACTGAAAAATTTCTTAATTTTGTTGGTTGCTTTTTGAATATATAATTTTATACATTGAGTACTGATAGAATTGGAGCTAACACATCACTTTAATGACCAACTTGTTCAGCTGACTTCGTGACCATAGGAATGGGCTGCCAGCGTAAATGTCGGGCAATATGTAAGCCAAGCAGTGTAAGTAAAATAGGTGGCAGCACTGTTAGCGTGTTACTTACGGACGGCTCGACTTCGTGCTGTGTTAAACTGTCGCCTGCACGACCTACAGTCTCGCAGTCAATGTGTTAATCGAAGTTCAGGACGTCATGCTTGTCTCGGCGAAACACCACACAGATTGAGATACTTACCGGCACACCAGTTTTCATACCCTCTCCAGAGAATGTTGCGGCCTTCGTAATAAACCTTGTTCGTTTAAACATTTTGGGAGCATACGCATACGAAATAGGTGCATAAAATGTTACATTTTCGTTTCTCCATGAGATGCCCAGGAAACGATGGCAAGCGAATTGTAACAAAGCACATACCCGTAACCACGCCTCAACTGTTGTGTGTTGGTTTGGTAACCGAATGTGGTTGGGGGAAGGGGATAAACAGTAGTCTCATCCTGCACAGTTACTTAATTATCAAAAAGGTCTAACACATTTCAGCCTGATCAGGCACAGAGGAATAGACAACACACGCAACCTAGCTCAACGGCTTCCAAAACCAACACATTAAAAACATTTTCAACTACTACAAATGAAACAGCACAAATAAATTTATTACCAACCGAAATCCGCTATACTCTTGAATTACTAAGAGAACATAAAGTAGGTAGAAGTCGAAAACATGCAAATCAACTGGAAATGATCCACATTTTCTGTACAATTAACTAAGTTTGTTAATTAGACATATTTTTTGAGTGATCCATATTTTTGGGGTTTTTATTCTTGAAGGAATTCTCATCTTAAAAATGAAGTAAAAAATAAAAACTTGCAAATATAAAAAATCTTAAGATTTTATTTTTAGGACAATCTTCCTGGAATCTGTGGCTAAACTACTAAGCAGAGAGTTATTAAAGGTAGAATTTAGTACCAGATATTGTCGACATGTATTAGTAATTCTGAGAAATACTGGTATATGCCATCTCGAGGTTCAACTAGAGTCTGCACAAGTTTTTTGCACTGCGTCGCCCTGTAACAAAAATATATTCTTTTATCTTTTGCAGCAGGTTTTCATATGACGTAATAATAAACCACCTTCAAAATTACACACATGTGTTTTCGTACAAAGAAATAGAGGTGCGGTTAGGGGTTTACCGATCCTTTAACAACGAGGTTTTAAGAGACGATGAGGGTGAAGTCAGAGGAATTGACAACACAACATCCAGGTATGAGCTGGGGTTCGAGTTCTTGACCTCTTGGACCGTAGACCGGTACCTAACCGACTGGGCCATGGAGGCCGACTAAAATAAATAGAAAATGTTATGTTAAAACTGTTTCAAAATGCACCATTTTTGCACTACTATAGTGGGCAGTTATCTTGGCTTCTCACAGCGCAGGGGTGCGGTGACAGCGGGACAGGGGAAGAAGAGGAGATACGGTGTAGACACACAGTCGACAGTCATATAGTAGCTGTTAGGAAAATGTTTACCCGAAAATGTAAGGTGGAGGTGGTAGCCTGCGGAGGTGCGGCAAGGAGATGCATAGCAGAGAGCGAGAAATACTAAAAACCGTTATTCAGTGTTGTGATAAAGAAACTGCAAGTTAATGCTTGAGCCTCTAAGAGAATAACCGGCAAGAGCAGCAAAGTACACGGGTGTGAGAGAAAGAGATGCAGTCGGGATTCGTCAAGCAGCAAAGTACGACCAAATAAGCCACTAACCACTCCAGGAAAAAACGGATACTGGAAATGTCAACATAACGTATTTAATAAAATGTTACTTAGTTTAGTAATTATCATCAAAGACATTCGGAGTCTTATGTGGGTGAAATGAGATGAGTATCGAGAAGTGCCGGATGCAAGGTGGGGAAAATGAGAGATCCCGGAAAAAAAAACGCCGAACTGCGACATCGTCCGACACGATCCTACATGCGTAAATCCGTACGTCAAACATCAGAGATAGAACTCGACCGCCGCAGCTTCTTATGTAGTTGAGAATTTCGGGGTTCTGTTTTTCAGGAGGGATGTATAATTTATTGTTTGAATAATGTTAACATATTTCGCACCATTACTGAATAAAAAAAAATGAAGCCCAACAATAAATTTTTGTGCGTCTAGTTTGACCAGGTTGGGAAGAACTTTTTTTGTATTTAGTTATTTATTTATTTGTTCGTGCTACCAAATTCAATGCTAAGCAAAAACATGTCAGTGGGAGAACCCACCCCCCTTTTTTTTAATTATGTGTATTGACTTACATAAAGTCTGAAATAACTTCAAGTAAAATGACGGTAGCGTAAATGGTTTAAATTATTGTTTTGCATTCAGTGAATGTAGCCTATACATGACCCCTTTTCTCCTTCTAAGGTTAGATGCATTAAAAATCCGTCACATATATTTTTTCAGCTCTTTATTTCGCAGTGTTGTACAAAATTAAGAACCTGGGTTTTAAAACTTTAGCAAGGATTCAATACATTTGGAAGTATTAAAAATTTGTATATTTGGCCAAAATTTGTGCTATAAAACGCTATAAAAACAAAACTTGTGCAAAACAGTAACGTTTCATTTCTAAACGGATTTTTAAGTTCATTTTGCAATGTTACGTTAAAAACACGCCGTTAACGTGAAAGAAAAAATATAATTACTTCTTATATAGTTTGAAATAACATTTTGCCACTGTTAAAATTTATTTATTTTTAATATTTTGAGTTTGTTATTTATTTTTCGAAAGAAAAATGAAATTTTTCGTTCAAAATTAATAAACTGCATTTTTTGTGTGTTCACCTCTGCGTTATGAATATATAGAAGACAAAATAAATCTAATAAAATTATGTCAATTCGTTTAAACTATGTGTTTTCATTACTACAAGCTTTTATGTAACATGCAATGTTCTTATGTAAGTTGACTGTTTCAGAATTTGCAAACAATTTTTCAACAATTTGTTGGATCTGATTACGCTTAAATTTGGCATACTTATGTAAGTTCGGTGATAATACAATATTATGCGTTACATTACACGTATTTCATTATTTTATTAAAATTACGTGAACTAAAACGAAAAATTAAGTTATTATTTTCTTACTTAAATTGCAATGACTTATATAGTCTGACAAACCAATAAATGAGTTCCAGAGATTTGAGGGTCAAAAATCCATGACGATGCTCTCAGTGGGTCGAGTTTGTTAACTCGTAGCTGCAGACAGTTGACAGAGACGAGCGTCCATCTGGACCCATTCTCAGAGCATTCACGCTCTTCAGTACATAGTTTCAAAATACTTTGTAACACAGCATTTTCAATACCGTCTGCATAATAGACTGGCAAATTGTTTGTCTTGAATGCTCTTTTATCTGTTCCCTCATCGAATGGCGCTGGCTTCGCATAATCACATTCCAGTACGATGTTAAAATGTATGTGCTCCATAGTTTTTCACTTCGTTTTTCAACTGACCTACTATATTTACATACTTTCCGTTCAAGTATTCACATATATCCCTGGCCGTGTCATCATTCTCCACCACATACGTCTTCACATTCCCACGGAATGCAGTTTCTGCTTCGACGAAACCGAACTCTGTTGCCAAACCAGACCCTAGTACTATTTTAGGGCGGGTTGATGGCGCCCTGGAGCAGAATTGCCTAGCAGATTCTGGTGATGGCACATGTTAATTTTTCTGTATTGTCGTGCTACTTTACTCTTGCAAATCTTAAGTGCATAGCCAAATTGTCACGACGAGCGAAACAGACACTACAGAAGTTACACTTGAGCAGATGTCGTTCCATGTTGCGCTCACAACATGCTTCATATCGACGAGAATTACGAAATTCGGTGAACTGCTTCTTGCAATACTTACAACAGTTAGTTACTTCTCTCTTGATGTTGCTATTACAGGTACGTAAGTGCTTCATAAGGTCGTCTTTGCGAGTGATTGATACACCACACCGCTTACAGATCAGTCGCTCTTCACGGCTCGTATTGAAGTTGCAGGTCTTCTCATGTCTCAGCATATTTTTTCGCAAAGTAAAGACTTTGCCACAGAACTTGCAGTAACTAACCTTTAATGAAGAATACTGCCCTTCCATTACTTTAATTAGTTCTTCTTCAAATCAGGTAAACCTAACCTAAAATTTCTTGAAGTTTTATACCTAACCTTGAATTCACTATTCACTAGCTAAATAACGCGATGAGCTCAACGTAACACACTTAATAATCACTCGAAGTAGGCTGCGCGTACAGAGATAGTACTCGGACGACAGACAAACAGCGAATTAGCTTGGAACTTCGTGCGGCTGTTTATATACCCTCGCTCTCACCTCGTAACTTATTTCGTACACCGTATTTACATTAATCGGACATATGTGCACATGTTAGGTCATGTTTTCATTTAGGACAGTCGCTTGAATGTTATGTTAACAATTTATACGTAAACATACGACGGCTAGCATTTCCAGACGTCAAGTTACCACTGTCAACGTACTGAGCAATATAGAAATTTGAAATCGTGACGTGAAACTCGCTGACTACATAATCGCATCGCTTACCGATTTATAAATATTGTCAGTTATAAATTCCGGGATTTTACATACAGACGAGCCTTCATGAGCATACTTGTTTAAATGTTGCTGTTATATAAATACATTTGTACAGAATATTTTTATTTACTTTATTTTCTGTTGCGTAGTGGTTTTTTGTTATTCCACCTCTCCAAATTACATTATCAATGGACACTGTGTTAAGTATAGGAATTATGTTTTAACTGTTTGTAGCTTCTGCTTTTCGCTTCCGAAGTGTTGTGAGTGGAAGAAAATCGCGAACATTATGCTAATGTACCTAATGCCAGAATTATTCTTGTTAAAATTGTGAAGTACTTGTATCATAAATTAATCGCACTGCACATGGCTCCCTTTATATATTGTAGTCCAGATTAATTATATATTTAAATTAAAATATTTTTACCTTATACGCATATAAAAGTTGATTTTTTAGCAACTGAACAAATCTTCCTAGGTAATTAGTATATTCGATAGCGAACTCTATAATAGTATGTCTGCGATGGCAAATAAATAATCAAATTGGTATAAGTTTTTTCGTAAGACTGCGAACCATTAGGTACTAGTTCGAATACTGGTGCACACAAACGCCAGAATAGAAGTTTTTGAACTAGTAACATTAATCGTCGTCTTTTAATGTGTGTTGTAGACATCCATATAGCGAATTTTCTTTTTCAGGGCACAATAACGTCAAATAAGTTACAATGACTGGGAAAAGAAAGTGGGCGGTAGTATGTGTGGTTCACCAAGATGCTAACATGTCTTTACATGATAGAGATCGACAAACGTTATTACAGTAGAAGGATAGATATTAGGAACCTAAAGTATAATTCAATTTATATTCAGTACAAAGGATGTCGCGATGTACAGCATGATGTTTCTCCAGGCAGGCGAAATAACGTTTTACAACATGTTACATAGCTGTACGTACGGATCTTTGCCTTCTAGTATTTGTAGTGTAAACGTTAATTTTATATCCGTCATAAGTATACATATTTTTAAAAACAACTATAATCGGCGGTGAAAAGTAACAAACTTGTTTAGTTTTCGAGCTCAGAACCAAGGACGAAGTCGTCGCGAGCGTACTTACTGATGGAATTCTTATTTCAACCGTGTTTAGGCTTTACGAAATCGGGAAATCACTAATGGGAAATGTTAAAATGTTACGAAAAATGCGTTTCTGTCTTAAAGTCGGCTGTATTTGTACTGACCGTCTGTGACGAGCACGGCTTTCCCATCAGCTTTATTCTATTCGCGTCATAAACTAGCAGAATACTAATTGTATGCAAATAATTGGCTTAAGAACGATGCTTAGTACCAGACTTATCCTTGTTAAATTTGTTAAGAACTAGTATCGCAATTAAATTAATTATATTGCATACGGATCCCTTTATGTATTGTAGTCCGAAGTAATTATATATTTTAAGTAAAATAGATTATTTCTACCTCTATAATGTGTGTATAAAAGTTTTTTACTTATCAACTGAACCAATCTTCCTTGATAATTAGTATATTCGATAGCGAACTCTGGAACAATACAGCTTTGATTAACAATAAATCATCAAACTGGTATAAATTTTCATATGACTGCGAGCCGGCAGGTACTAGTTCGAATACAGGTACATACAAACACGAGAGGGAAGTTTTGAAGTATCAACATTACTCGTTATGTTTTACTATAATATGCTGTAGGCTTCCCTATGTCGAATTTTATTTTTCATGGCACAATAACATCAAAGTTTAAGTTACAATGAAGGGAAAAAAATCGGTGGTCGTATGTGTGGTTCGCCAAGATGCTAACATGTCTTTACATTGTAGAGATCGACAAACGTTATTACAGTAGAAGGATAGATACCAGGAACCAAAAGTACAATTAAAATTATATTCAGTACAAGGGATCTATACGTCGCGATGTACAACATGATGTATCCCCAGCAGCGAAATATTGTTTTAAAATATGTTAAATAGCTGTACGTATGGGTCTTCGCCTTCTAGTATTTATAGTGTGAAAGTTAATTTTATATCCGTCATAAGTATACATATTTTTAAAACAACTATAATCAGTGATAAAAAGTAATAAACTTGTTTAGTTTTCAGGCTCCGAACCAAGGACGAATTAATCGCGAGCGTACTTACTGATGGAATTCTTATTTCAACTGTGTATAGGCTTTAGGAAATCGGAAAATCACTCATGGGATATATTAATATGTTACGGAAATGCGGTTTGGTGTTAAAGTTGGCGGCATTTGTACTGATTGTCTTCGACGAGCACGGTTTTCCTATCAGGCTTATTCTAGTCGAGTCATAAACTGGCAGAATATTACTAATATATTTAATTGGCTTAAGAACCATGCTTATAGCATTAGATAAAACGACACCGGTATTTATATTACAGGCACCTGTCCTTCTGCATAACTCTATCCAATAAGTACGGCACTAAAGGATATGGTTTCGTACTAAGGAATGAATGTCACCACTACACACGCACCTATAATATTTTTTTTTGTTTTTTATGGATGTGTATATAATAATACTCTAGCAGATATTAATACGTGTGTGGAATTATAAGAACAAATTACATTAAGGATATTTTTGTACGGACTGTCTATAATTAAAACACACGTACGCCTGTATCGTAAGTGCATAATATTAACAATAATCAATATACTTTTATCAGTCATACAGTAAATACCTACTCGATAATACTTGGATAGCTGAAAATGTAAGTCTCGGGTTTTAAGCAGGGCGTGTGTGAGATAGTTACGTTTAATTACGACAACAGCAATGGTGTTGAAGAGGGGAAAGGAGGCGGGAGCTGGGGGTTTATTCCAAGTTTCTCGGCACGAAGTTTACGATCGTGAAGTTTCGATTCCGATCATATTTGGGAAGTTTGTAATTCTAAGTAAGAAATGGTGTCTCGAAAGCTTTCGATTGTCGTTTATCAACGATCGAAATGTTTCGAGTGCTACTGTGCTGTCGACAACTGTTTCACGATCGGGAAGACTAATTAACAAACATGGCGGACGGAAATGTGAAGGTTACGTTTATTATAGATCGGCACAGTATTTATGAATCTCCGCTCTCTAAACGTCGTGCTTGATGTAATAACATTAGTGTTTCGTTAAAGTCATAGTTTGAGGTGCGGCAAAGAATTATTAACTCAGTATTTCACTTATTATAAATCACATTGTGGATGAGGAGGGTGGCTTGATGCGGGTAAATATTATATGCACAATGTTTCACATCCCCACTTATTAAACGTAATTAAACACTTCCATAGCGTGCACACAAATTAAAAAAAAATTTTAAAATAAATCTTCTGTTACGTTTGTTAACTATAGCTATTTTAGTCTACACATAATATGTGCATTGCTAGGTGTGTGGTTAGCATTTTGGCTTTGTAACCTAGAGTTATTTATGTCTCGGTTCAAATCTTCTCAGAGTTTGTATTTTTTTTTATTAAGCCTATTGTGGTAGAATAGATTTCAATATTCCAAAGTAATAACCGAATGGTGTTTAAGTTGTATATTTATGATACTGTAATGCCTGTAAAAGAGCAAATTACGACATGCACATTTTACCTTTAGTATAGCAATATTTTACCGATGTATGCAATGCATTTTACTGTATCTTAAATAATATTCGAAGTGCTAAAACTGTGCAAACTCTTTTAAGTATTTTACGCAATTCAAGTACTATTTTAAGTAGTAGATCATTGAGTTCGCATATTTTGAAGTGATAAGTGGCCCTGTGTTTAGAGGCGTTAGGGTGCTAGTTACTGCGAGGTAATAATTTTGAAGTTTGATTCGTCACAAAAACGCGATATTATTTAATATGTATTATAATATGTATGCTATATTCTAGCGTTGACAAGTCATAAGTAAATTAATTTTCAAAAGGTATTTCTATGATTTTTAAAAATTATTTTACGTTTCTGTCATGTTAGTGTAGCAATAAAATATTTCGCGAGTGGTAATACATACTTTTTGTTCTTGCAGTATATTTGAGCTCTGACTATTTATTAAGACACTCATATACATAATCGGCTTATTAGATTTTCTACGAAATGTTGTAATTTAATATTGTTCGGCGAGTTCCTAGCAGCCATTAATGTCGAGAGTTGTGCTGAAACGAAACATAGTGCCAACACACTACGCACAAAATATTCCGTGCAAATAGTTTCGAAAATATTCTTTATTTTACTTAATAAGAATCCCAACATCAGCGAGTTACTTTCTTACCGACTAAAATATTAAATTATTTAACTTACAAGTGTAATATTTAGACCAGAAGTTATTTTTCATGTAATTTTTTCGTAGTAATTTCAAGTATGTATTTTTGTACAGTTGGTTGTTAACTGTAAGTTAAGATGGTTGAGAAAAATGCTAGAGGGGGAAGTCGATAACCCGAATTTGGCCGAAGTGAAGAGGTGACTTATCGACCATACATTTAGAATACCAATTTTGAGTGTTATCTTTCTCGATCGTTTGGGGCGCGGTCTCTCGGGATAGAAATCTAAAGATTACGATAGACTTCTCGAGAAACTTAGAATAAAGCCCCTGAGCTGGGACAGGTTGTAACGCGTGCGCCGGTTGTGGAGCGCTGAGGGGGAAGAGGGGAAGGCACAGTAGAAAACTGCGTGGTTATACAAAACTATAGCCAGTTCCTTGTTGGATTCTGAAGAGGTTGGGTAATCGTAAGTTGGCTTCGAGTATAAACAAAGAAGCACGTGGCAGCAAGGAAGTAATGGATAGTTAGGGGAGAGGAGAGTTGATTTTTCTCCAAATACACTACACCCCTGTAGAACAACTATTCATATGTTTATTGCATAATTGGGATACAATCTCGCCCGAGTCTGTGAATTTAATGTTAGGTGCGTTTTCGTTTGTAGTATTAAAATTTTGGTTCTAGGCAACCTCAGTCGTGAATTTTAACAGATATACTTAATTTTTTAAAATAACAATTATGTTTATAGTGTCCGAGATAATTTGTATGGCACTCGTCAACAAATTGTTTGGAGGGAGGAAGGTATGATTTTTTAACATGCCATAACCTAGTTTTTTTTTCGGTGCAGAACAGAATAAATTATTAAACACCAGTAGTTATGTTTGAGTGCTGTAGGCCTTTTAGATAGTTAAAAGAAAGAACCTCTTTTTATGACTAATGTGTAGGTTTGTTTTTATATCAGCATAGGCTTTATTGGCAAATTGTAAGTTGACAATTTGAAGGTAGTGGATAGCAATTTATTTAGGGCCTATAGTTTGTGTATGCGAAATTATTAGGTTACTTCGATGAAACCTACAGAAAATGTCACTGTTAAGTTCGTTGTATACCCATCTAAATATAGAAGGTTATTTGAATCCTTTATTGTGGGGTTAAGGTAACGTTAAGTTAAGGCCCGTTTACAATCGGCATGAAAAAATAACATAACTTATCCAGCATGACATGCGAAATTGTCCGTACACAATCACCACGAAATATATTGTTTCCTGACCAGTCAGAAAATAAACAACAAGAAAAGAACTAATTTGTTATTGGATGAAAATTAAAATTGTCGCGCCAGCAGCACTTATGACGTTTCACGTTCTTATTGGCCGGCATGAAAAACTTGGCGTAGAAAACTCAGAGATGACCATCTTTAACGCCATGCCAAGCAAGTTACGCCACGTAAGTCATGCCAAGTATTCATTGTGAATGCCACCATTCGTATCACAGATATTCACTTTCTTATGCTATGTTTTTTTACTTGCGCTAAGTCGACTGTGAACGGGACTTTAAATGGACACAATAAGTAAAGCCAAGTAACTATGTTAACGTTTGTTTAAATATTTAATAATTTTACTTCCACTGTCATCAATTAGTTTAGTAGGCTAATTATCAGTGTATACCATGCTAAGCTTGGTACCATACTTTAGGTTAATTAAAAACAGTAATTCACTTATTGTGGGGTTAGGTTAGTATCAGGTTAAATGAACACACAAAATTTGTATTTTTTTCTCCACATTTTGACCTATATAGACCCTACCACTACCACTATTTTATGTAGGTATCCTTTATTAATTTAGTGCACGAATTTTTCTCAAGCACTCATCTTAATTAACAAAATAACCTTGTTTGTCATGACTATGCTTCATCATGAAAGGCAAACGATATCCTAGTGTATTGTAGTACATAATGTAGGCTTGTCTTCTCTAAATTCGTAGTCGTTGTCTTTCCACACGTTGCTGTAAAATTAACACGTGTAGGTGTAGGTGTAGGAAGGAAATATCCATGTTTCCAAGCCAAAGAATGAGGTTATTACACCTGATTATTTTCACCGCATACACAAGACTTTTAAATGGAACTTTTGACTAACCAAGGGTCTTTTTTCGTGAATGCATACACTGCAGAGTTATTATATATCACCGTCTCAGCCAATGTAATTACGTATTTATAACACTTATTCAACAACTTAAACTAATTCTGGGCTTTGCGCAACCTCCGATACCCGCGCACATTTACTTCAGTATTTTCCTTCATATCTGCTTCCGAGTAAACTAGTTCTAACGCAACTTGTCCATACAGAATCACTATTGTAGTAAACTCGAAGCTAAGGCAGTTTGCGCTTGAAGCAACATTACTTTGGTCGTACAGAATAAGCCCGCTGGAGAGCATAGGCAATACTGCGTACATTGTGTTTGGAAGTGCTCAATTGCTCTATCCAAAATGGTTTAGAAAACATTACATACGAAAAATATCGTACAGTAACTTCTAAGGGAGATATCCATCCTTACAAAGCGACGCTTTACCGAACAAAAACTAAATCTTAACAGGCAATAAGAAAGGTATTGTGAATGATTACATTGATCGTAAGTATTTTTCCAGCCACTATTGTGGTGTACAACTTCGAGAAAAACGAGGGGGTGGTACAGTCCTACCTGCGCGTATGTAACATGCAGGGATTTTGTATTGCTTTTCACAGATGTAATACAAATGCGTAATACAAGTCACCTTCACGCAACATGTTCATGTGAACTATTGACAAGAAACACATGCGAGTGTGCTCTGTATTGCCTGCCAGGTATGCAATCCGCGTTGCAAAGGTGGTCTTACGACCATAATTTATTTGCTGTATGTGGATGCGGGTCACACGATAGGACAGAAGTATGTTTCTACAGATCTTCTGATAGTTGTATTCCAAATGGGAAAAAACATTGATTAACCTTTTAAAGATTGTACATTAGGGTTAATTTTATTGGTATTGTTTTTATTTTATTTTAGATTGCAACTGCACAAGAACTTGCCTTGCGAAAATGCCACATTTTCTTACAGTAACTGTTTAAATTGGCGACCACCTACTTCGCTACACAATTGACAGCGACGAACAATTGATTGCGTCACGCGATGCAACATGTGTGGGGTGTTGCGAATAGTAATACATGCATCAGTAATCCGGGCACGAAGTTCAGCTACTGTGTTTATCGGGGTCTCGTATACTAATATCTTTAGGTGACCCCACAGAAAGAAATCAAGTGGCGTCAGGTCTGGGGAGCGTTGTGACTACTTCACAGGTCCACCTCTGCCTATCCATCGCTCACCAAATATGGCGGTAAGGTGACGAAGAACTTCCGAACTGAAGTGTGCAGGAGCTCCATCATGTTGGTACCTCATACGCTGGCGTGATTGTAAATCCACATCCTCCAACAGAACTGGAAGTATGTCCTCTAAAAACTGCCGATAAGGGCGGCCAGTCATACGCGCCGGCAAAAAGTAAGGGCCAATCAGATTGTCGCCTACAAGGCCGGCCCAGACATTAACAGAAAATGTCACTTGATGGCGGTGTTCAACCATCGCATGTGGGTTGATGTTCCATACGGGGCTGTTACGACTTTTGTGAATGCCATCACGCGTAAAAGAAGCCTCGTCGGTCCACAAAATATTGCGAGAAAATCCAGGTTCGTTTGCGCATTGATGCAGATACCAGCGAGCGAAATCGACTCTTGACTGAAAATCAGCTGGTTGTAATGCTTGCACCTTTTCGCGATGAAAAGGGTGTAGTAGTTGTTCATGCAGAACCCTCAACACACTTTGTTGGCTTGCATTCATTGTGCGAGCAATTTCACGTGTGCTACTTGTTGGCGAATCGGCGATGCGTTCCAATACTTATTCCTCAAAGTTGACTGTTCTAACATTGCGTCTCACGCCTGTGTCATACCTGATCGCTGTAAGTGTTCCAGTCTCGCGTAACCGTCGGTCCACAGAGGAGAACATTCGATTCCCTGGATAATGTTTGTTTGGAAAAGTCTTTGCATACAGACGCTGAGCTTCCCTCGCGTTATCTCCAGCAGCACCATACATGAGATGCATATCTGCCATTTCTGCATATGTGTAACGTCTCTCCGTGTTGCGCACCAACTGTGCAATGCCAACCCTGGCACACCACGATAGCGGTGCTAAGCGAACGATGCGCGCGCAACTGTGTCATATGATCAGCCTTGCAATGTAGGTTGCATACCTGGCGGGCAATAAAGTGCACCCTCACATGTGTTTCTTCTCAATAGTTCACATAAACATGTTGCGTGAAGGTGACTTGTATTATGCATTTGTATTACATCTTTGAAAGGCAATATAAAATCCTTACATGTTACACACACATTGGTAGGACCGTACCACCCCCTCGTTTTTCTCGTAATTGTAGACCACAATAGTGGCTGTGCAAATAATTACGGTCAATATAAACATTCACAATACCTTTCTTATTGTCTGTTAGATTTAATTTTTGTTCGGTAACACGTCGCTTTGTAAGGGTGGATATCTCCCTTACAAATTACTGTACGATATTTTTCGTATGTAATGTTTTCTAACCCATTTTGGATAGAGCAATTGAGTACTTCCAAACACAATGTACGCGGTATTGCCTATGCTCTCCTTGTACTCTATCGTTTCAGCCAAAGCTTCATGTGCATTTTTCACGAAAACTATGAGTCCTAAACAGATGCAATAAGAGGACCATTTTTATTATAAAACTCGCATTACTCAACAAAACATCGTCAAATTTTCCACTATCCCGATGGCACAAACTGTCAGTCCACTTAGAGAGTGGCCACCCCTGTTCTTTTAGTAATGGCCGAAGGTATCAACCAGCATTTGGTGCGGGTTTGAATACTATTATATCACAAATCAATGTTCAGAGTATTGTCGTTTTACATAATTCTGTTTCCTATATTTAAAATAAATACGTTTTTCAAACTCTATATTCTGCGGCTCATTACTCCCACATTATTGCACTTGGGTACAAAGTGTCCTGCATATGTCCTACTTTATTTTCCATAAGGAATCGCCTCCCTGCGTTTGTACCTGTTGTTCAGGACCACCCTGTTTAATAGTTTTCGCATATTATGAAAGGTATATACATATTCCCGAGCATAATTGCTGCTACTCACAAATATGTTACACTTACATAGAGTCTGACTGAACGCGCCGAGTGTTTTCCGCCCTGCTAGTATCAACCTGGCAGGTGGCCCGGGTAGCAGGATATCAATTTCTCTTCACACTCCCGTCTTGATAACAGCTAGGGAGCTCAGAGGCCATGCCTACTGTAGTGCAGTTCACGCAGAATCTTTGACGTACTGTGCATAGCAGCATGTCGGATCGTGATAGTACGGGTGTCCGTGGAGACGTTGGCGACACATGGTAAGACAGCGCAGCGCAGCACTGTTTCTGTGGTCCATATGTTGCAGCGTACAGTACATTGAGAACCAGGGCAGTACAGCACAGTTTCTGTAATCCGTATATGTTACAGTGTACAGTACGTAGAGAGGCAGGGCACTACAGCGCAGCACATTTCTGTGATATTTCAATGTTGCAGTGCCTGCCTCCATCTGCTCTGCTCAGTGTCCGCGACATTTTCCTATGCGCTTCCGGCACAAAGTATTGCCGGTTTTGCAGAGTGAACAAATAACTGCAGTGATAACCAATGTGTTTTATATGTTTCAAGTCAGACATATTACATTATAACTACAAAATTAAACAAGAAATTCGGAACACTGTAGAAAATTTCACAAATGCAGGCACTGTATATGTCAGATCGCACGATCTTCACGATATATTAAAGTACTACTATATAATATATACAGCAATGTATTGTTACAAGTTGGGGCTAGGTACACTTAGGATAACATCTTCGGTAAAAGGAAGAAAAATTAAAGACAACATAATTTATTTGCAACTATCTACACAAAAATACCTATGTCAGTGATTAATCACAATCAAATATATATAAAAAATACAAATAACTACTATTTACATAAAGGTTGTAAAATCTACACAAGTTTTCTGTACATGGAAAGTCTTTCTAATCACTCATAATGATAGGCCCAATGCACGAGCACTCCTGAACCTCTAATATTCCAAAAACACCTTCGTCACTCTACTTGCCGTAATCAACCTCGCCGGACGCCCTCGAACACTTGTCGCAACTCAATGCTTCTCGCCACTCGTCACTATCACCTTAACTCCACGCACCTGCCAGTCAAAAACTCTGGTTGACGCTGTCGCAGCTCTCTTTTATATCCTTACTCTGAAGGCTCAACTTATCTCGTCAAGTCTTTTATTTTAAACCTCCTGGAAGGGTGTCGCATCAGGGTCAACCACCACCCCGCAAAACAGAGTACGAACAGGAATACTCTGGAAGATGACATCTTATGTTACCCGATATCGGTGTGCATGTGGACGCCGCGTATCGCTAAAAGGTAACATAGAGCAGTAAAATGTACGCCGAATCTCTTTGCTCTTGCCGCTGCTATTTAAGCTTACACTGTTCTCCAATTATCGCGGCGCCACTGGGTATCTTAGCTCTGCCACCACTATGTCATCTTTCACCGCTCAGCTAGGTAGTCGCGGCTCGCAACAGTATTATATATAACATTGTTGTAGCGTTAATGTAATTTTGGTGGCATTTTCTATGAATTCATATAGGCTGATTATAAAGGTACCTGAAGTATACAACCAGATTCTTCTTTTTCATTGGCCCTTTGTGCGTAATACCCCTCGGAACACATTCGGATTTTTCTGTAATCCACTGACTTCACTAAATTGGTCACTATTCAAACGGAAGTAATTACTTCACAGGTTGATCATGAATTCCAATGTCAACCCAGATTAAACGTAGAATTTTTCATTTTTGCGTGTACGCACTTTACGTGTTTTTATTTTCGAATGTTTCGATATAAAACATACTAGAATTTTGCAGGCTTTGGCGGCCGTTGTTTAGCTGCCTAGCTTGCCTTCCGGGCTGGAGCCGCGTCTTCGTGGCTGCAGTAAAAAATGTTTCGCCGTCATTTCAGTAGGCATCTTCAGAGTCGCACTTGTTTGGCTAGGCCAGGAGTTTTAATAAGAGTCCCTATAAAGGTTAGCCCAGGATGGAATATGTTAATTTTATGTGGTGGTAACTCACAAAATAACTATGTCGAAAATGTGTTTAAAATTTGTCCGTAAACTGAATAATGTAGTGAGAGTAATGCTATCCTGAAAATTGACTTTCATACCACATTTTAATTGAAATTTCGAAAATTATATTAAATAACGAAACTTTGTACACTGTCTTATATATGACTTATGATAATATTAGTTGCCAATCTTTGTTTAGATGGAGAATGATACATTTTTTGTGCTTCTAACTTTGGAACACTTCACTGTAATTCATGTTGTAGTGCAGAACATTAAACTGAGACGGAAGTTGATTTAAAAAATGTCGTCGTGTCGAAAATTGCTACAGTTCGACGTTTTACAGAAAATCGTATGTGCAGTTATAGAATTTATTGTAACACCTGAAACACATGCAGACATAGCGACATTCTTGCAAGGCAAGTGTAACCAAACTGATAGGTGTGTTGCGATTGTACAGTATGTTTTCAACAGAGTTATCACCTGAGATCTGTAGCGCGGATGGGGTAAAATAAATAGCATTGTACGGTAAAGCGGTTCCACTCTGGGCAAGGAAACTGCAGTGTTAAAATAAAACCCACAAGTTTATGGCAAGTGTTCACCAAGCTTTAGAATATTGCACTTTCAGTCAAGCCCACTGATACAGGTGGTTCACTGTAAAGTGTTCACATCCCAACTCTTTTAATAATCAAAAAAATATATTTGTTGGGGCTATAAAAGTTAATTTTTGAGAGTTGTGAAATTTTTACACTAGTTTTTAGCTACATGGAAGTTATCGTAACTAAACTGTTAAAGTTATAGGCATAATGGCGCATAGAAAATTGTAAGCGGTACTCAGTTTATCCAGAACAGCCTATAATTGAATGTTAATCGTTATAGTGGAACGAGTGCGTCCTAACCACTACAAAAAGCAAGCATAGGTTTAGGGCGCTCTGCATTGAAAATTCGTAATTTTATAATTGTATCAAGCATTTGCCATCTCTCAAATAAAATAATTTTCAGCTCCATAGTTTTCGTACAAGAGCATATCAAAGTAGAGATAAGAATGTTTTCGCTACTTTCCCAAAGTAAAATCTATTCAAATAGATTTGAGTGAAAGTAAATACATTAAGCTACAGATGACACCTTTATTATTTCACATAAAATTTTCTTTAATATGATACAGGTACTCAAAGATACGCAAATTTTCTTACAGTCAAGATTTTTTTTTTAAACAAATCATTCTTTAGCTTAATAAATTTACTTTAACTCTAAATTATTTCATTAGCATGTTTTGAATAGTTTTTACATTGGGTAAGTAGCGAAAATAGTCAAATCGCTACTTTAACATGCGCTAATAGAAAACTATGGAACCGAAAAAAAATTTATTTGTGGAAAATTGATGTTAATATAGTGTGTAAGAGTTAGTCAGTGTTTGTTTTTGGTTCCACTTCCAGTCAATCGCAGAATGTGTCTTAATTGACGTATTTTATGATCAATGATGGATTTACATCATTGATCTTTTTCTGCTTATTCATAACGAACGGCATGCCTGGTTTGTCGTATATGTTGACTGATTTCGAATCAAAAGTTCGTGTGTGTGTGTGTGTGTCTCACCATTAAGTCTTCGTGCCCGAAAATAAGGTCCTATTAAACAGTCACCCACGATGCCAGCCCAAACATTGACAGAGAACTGTTGCCGGTGGAGTGTTTGCACCATACTATGAGAATATTCCTTGCCCAGATGTCTTCATTATTATAGTTAATTATCTAATCCCGTTTAAATGTTGCTTCATCAGTAAACAAGGCCGTTTCACATGAGGCAGGGTTCAAGCATTGTCTGCCAAACCAAAGGCAAAAAGTACGACGAACATAAATCTACTCTATTTTGTTTGATAACCGAGCGGATGCAGCAGTGGTAAAACACTCGCCTCGCATTCGAGAGGACCCGTTTTCGATGCCCGGCTCCGACCATCCTGATTTCGGTTTTCCAATGTGTTTTCTGAAGTCACTCTAGGCGAATGCTGGGATGGTTCCTTAACAAAGGCCATGGCCAACTCTTCCCCCCCCCCTTTTTCCTCCAGTTTATCACTATCAAGGCCTTGAGTAGTTCGAGGGCACGTAAAAACGTCCAAATAAGTATCCCCCCCTCTCCCACTTCAAATGTATTCTTAGTAGACAAAAATAAGACATATTTTTCAGTTCTCATACGACATTGGTTTTGTATGATCAATCTCATATCATCAGCTACTCCAACCACGTTTTTGTCTGCAGACAGATGCTACCAAAATGGAAAAACTCGTTTTGTCAGCAGTAGCTGTAGTGAATAAAATATGTATCGTAATTTTTTCTTAATGAAGTGCTCGTTACAATTTATGCAGTGAATTAATAGCAGTGGAGTATGTTGATTGTTTCTTATTTTAAAGTAATATAAATTGTTATTAATTGCATACTTTGAAGCGTGATGATATACAAATTGTAGTATCAACTAAAATAATGAAGGGTATACTATTTTAAAGCTCAAAATTCAGTAGTAGTTCACCTCCCGAACTTCGTAGCGTGGCTGCGATGTGGCAACAGCGTGCGCCAAAAGCTCTGTACTGCAATCTAAGGTTGGGACGCTCTATAGTATATTTACTGTAACATCACGTATGGAGCCCAGCCACACGTTAAACGATGTGTGTTTGTACTCAAAAGTCACGAAAACGCAAGCGTTGCTCAAGACTCTGTTCTGCGAACTTCACTCGGATAGAGTAATCGGCAGAAGCAGTTTCGTCCATCCTTTGACTAGTTTGTGTAATATTTGTTCACATTGTCCGAAGTATTTTGAGCCTGCTTGCTCTCGCGGGTATTGTTCTTTATTGTGCTTATTTCCTTGTAGAACCCTCGTTTCGCTTACACGTCAATCCAAAATTAATTTTGCTCTCTGATTCGAACCTGTTGCCAAGTGACGCCCTTCATGTTAATGCGTAAGCCAGTGCGATTCCTAAACGTGATTTGCCATGCCGTTGGCTCGGGAGGATGAAGTGTGTGAGAGGAAGTAGAGAGTGAGGAGAAAGGTCAAAGAGAGGGAGGAGAGAGAGATATATATTCTTAGACGTTGCCGTTGTGGCACCTGCACTTAATAAAATATTATAATAAATTAAAATATGATCATAGTGTTGCTTAGAAACGTGCGAAACATACAATCCACTGTTATCAAGCACATTACTAACAAATAAAGCGAAACTCGTCTATGCTTTACACCGAGCTGGTGGCGCCACAGTAACACGTTGCACTAGCAGTCGGGAGGACCCTGGTTCTATCTGACCATACTAATTTCGGTTTTCCTTGGTTTCCCAAAACGCTCCAGGCGAATACTGGCATGCCACTTCCTAAATTTTTTAGGAAGTAATTAACGTGAACACAGCATGGGACAGTTGCCATACTTCCGTCTTGTAAATATGCAAACTTTTACAGTTGTTACAGTACAAGTCTGGTAACTTTAGTATACATTTGTCTGTTTTTAAAAAGTTGAGGAGTGCTGCCATGGATGTCTGGGAAACAATTATACCATACCTACTGCATTAGCTCCTATTCGCACATGTGGTAAATTTACAAACTATTTTTAGAGTGGGTTTCTTAGTAATGGCCATGGCAGACTCCTCTTCCAGCTCCTGTCATTGCGTCAAGTTATGTGTCACAAGCACTAATGACCTCGCTGTCGACGAGACGTAATGCCAAAGTGCCTACCTACTTTGCTTTGCATCAACAATACGCGTAAAATGTGCAGGTTATAAAACCCATGCTACAATTCAGTAAACACAAAGTTTACCTAGTGATTGTAGATTTCTGACAAAATGTTTGTCGTCACAGTCAGGATGTCTGAAATTCTTGCGGAGAGCGTAAATTAAATGGCAGATGTATTGAAAATTAATGCGAAACCTTTCGTTAGCTTCAGTATTGACGAATGTGCAGTTTGTTTTTTCTTATGTTGGAACAGAAGAGTTGGTAAAAATTTTGAAAATGTAGGACTCCTGTATAATGAAACGATCAATACGGCATTCTTATTTTTTACACTTTTATTTAAGTCCAAGTTTATTAGGTAATGCAAGGAATGCCACCCAAAGGTACTTGTATATTTATATAGATATGAACTAACAGGTATCGCTACGTGGTTGATAATCAGAAAATTGGTAGAAAATTACTAATCACCCTAGGAAGTGTGTTGGTGCCGTACGGTTAGGCCAACCTTTTAGAAACGCAACTGTAGCGAACATTGTACAGCAAATATTACGTTTGGTAGTGTACAATTATTTAAACAAAAAAAAGTCTATTTGAAATATTTGCAAGTTAATAAAGGTTCAATTTGCTTTGCAGTTTGTCAAAATTTGTATGTATACAAGGTTGAGCTTACCGCACGGCACCTTTAGCTGAATAAGACGTGTATTATTAGTAATTTAGATAGAATATGTGTGCGTGCGTTAAATTAAAATGGATTGTGAATTTCATGGGAACTATCCTGCTTATTCAAATTTTATAGGGATGCACAACTTTTATATTTCAATATATTTTTTTTTAAAGTTAGTTAAGTGTATATTTTGGTATATGCAACTTTCAGAGTTTTCGTGTGCAATTGTTTATTGGTTTGGCATCCTTATAATCTGCGAATGGGCGTGTGTCCGTACATGAGTTGGCTTTGTGCCTAAATATAACCATTATTTAGCAATGGTATTCTTAGTATTCTTGTTCTTTTCTTACCAAAACTTCTTATCCTTTTACTACGGGCTTGTCATATTCCTTGTGTCCATACAATTTTGAGATAAAATATTCTTGCTGTTGGACTCAAGAGTACTTTGGTTTGTTGGTTTCCGTTGATGATACGAAACATCTGGGTTGATGAGCTTTGGGAAGCTCCGACTCTTCTAGCATGATATCCTAGTCCCCCATGTCCACCTTCGCTGTTATCAACTCGGGCCTGAGGTAGTCAATGTGCGGCTTGTGTTTCCATCATGCTACATTCATTGCTGATTTTAGCTGGCGTGGATCCAACCCGGGGCGAGCGAGTCGTTAAATACTGGCATTCTTATCGTACGGGTTGTTAGTCCACACGGGCAGCTGGTGTTCTGCTGTGGCCGTTGATGTCTTCGCTCTTCCCCTCTGTATTTATGTCCCCTTGAAAGAAGGTGTCCCAGTATTATAAAGCCCTCATGAACTATGGTGCATGTTGGTCCGTAGGTTGTATTGAATAGTTCAGCCAGCCATACAAACTGTAGGGGAGCCCCTATCTGCCACTAGGAGATGCGCCCTTTGTGGGTTGCGGGCTCTCCCGAGGGTTGTTATTATTTATTATTCATACTGTTAAGTCTCATTCTGTTAATTTATTTTTCTTCAAGCAATTGGATCGTGCCGGACGATGCCTTTGGTTTGGTGGATTTTTTTTCGGGGATATCCCGATTCCCCCGCTCTTTCATTCTGGCGCTGCTCCATACTCACCTCACGTAACCCTCACCAGCGCTAAAGACCTCGATATGAAGACCGTGCTTTCCTGTTTCTACGGTATTTCCGATAATAATTTTTTAAGCTTAAACGGTAGCAGATGTCGCACATCTGTTTGGCAGTTTTGTTTGAAATGTTTGTTGCCGTGACTGCTAATTTTCCAAGATAAGAAATTATAATATTTCGACCAGGAAGTCTACAAGAATTTCTATGATTACGTAGTCAGCAAAAACAAAATTGTATAGGCATACTGACTTGAAAAAAAAAATTAGGCAGCTCGGAGAAAAACAATTTTAAACAAAACTGCCAAAAATATTTTTGATATTTTCTTTCGTTTAGGATTTAAAAAATGAAATCGCCGAAACATTAGAATCCTAGGGGGGGGAGGGGGCATGGCCTTGGGCCTAACCACTAACCAAAATATCTCTCTCACTCACTCACCAATACTGTAAGATTAAATGTATTTCATTCTATGTGTGTCATATTTTACTGTTTTAATTTTATCTTATGTTGTGTATCGCATGCGTATAATTTTATTACTGCTACATTCCCAAAATATTCAACTGCATTACTAAATAATTCTATGACAAACTTTTTTTCTCTATTTTTCTTTTAATATTAGAACTAAGAATAACAAGCATGTAGTAAGAAAAACATTTTCTTCAAAGTTGAACAAATTTAGTAGTGTCAAATGTAATTATTTCAGAACGGCTTCTAGTTTAAGAAACTACTTTATTGCTTAAAATAAGCTACGAAAACTAAAGAACGGTTTATTTGTCAATGATATTAGTGCAGTGCACTTGCAAAATTAGTCATATTTTTGATGCAGTTCACGTAATAGAATGTTGTGTATATTGTTGATATTGTGCTCCATAAAATTTCCTGAGGTGTTGGAAATTCCCCCCCCCCCCACACACGAAATTGTGAACACCTGAAACGAAAGGATCGAAACTTGTCACTTTTTCAGCTGTTCTAAAAGGTTAGAAATTCGAATATTATTATTGCCATCGTGAAGGTATTTCAGGAAGTATAATTCTACCACTAGACAATCGTGTTTCCTATAGGCCTTTGTAAGCAAGCCATTCTTTGGAACAATGGCTTTGGTTTCCCCCATATGCCACATGCCACTTTATGTGGTCTGTGCTCTACCAGATGTTAATGTTTCGCCCGAAAAATTTTTCGTAAGATATATTGCAATCGGCAGGTTTTCAGTGGTCGCCAACTGTCCCGTTTAGTACGGATTACCTAAATACTTGGGCTAATTTAATTATCCCATTTGTGCATTTGACAGGGCGCCATATTTAGGGTATTTGAGAATCCTTACAAACCAAATTATTACACAAATGCCAGAATTTTGAAAGCTACTACTTGGAGAAAAATAAAATATGCCAAATGTGACTTTCTTACATATGTGTAAATCATATTTTGCTGCCATACTTGTATATTCAGAAATGATAGAATTATGTGTGATACAAAATTCTTTACTTTTCAAGGAGTATATAAGTTATTATTTATCAATACTAATTTTCTTCACTAGAGGCCAAATCGTATGAGTCGAGTTGCCGGAAATGTTTCGTGTAAAAGTATAAAAGTTGGCAATCCTAAGGTTTTCATATACAATAGTCTGCAATGGTGTCAAGTATTGTATACAGCTTCTCAGAAGGGCTTGTTCTCAATATTAACCTGGCAAGGAGTTGGCTTCGTACGACCACTTTCAAGCACTGCAACCAAATGTTTCAGTAATTGTAATTGATAGTTGTGGCTTAGGAGGGAAATGTTTTGGTCACATTCTAAATACGAATGCTCGCATGAAAATGTTACCTGCTTTAATTCAATCCAGTCTCAGAGCAGTATGTAAAACAGAGGGCACAAAACTATATCATTTTTTATCTTTGAATAATTTTGAAGTGGGGTAGTATGTAAAACTAACTAGTTTTTTTTTTTTGTCGGGCGCACATTGTGTATTTTTACCAACATAGGCGGAATTTTATTTACCCAATGCTTGAGAGACTGAATCAAAATTTTTGGAAAATAATTGACGGAAAAAAGAACATTTTCCAATTAGAAGCATTTATAACAATTTGCAGGTGAAACATATTAAACTATTGATACGTTAACATTTACATACCTGGCAATGTCGCTTCACAAAAAATGTTTTAACATACGTATTAAATACAATTTGTAATAATTGCAATTCTTGACAGTCATGCATTGCTACTCGGGGTACTGTTGCTATTTGATGACTTTTGCTCTAGCATGTTTTAATATGTATAATGTGGCAAAAAATATTAGAAATGTATACAAATGTCATATTATAGGTTAAATATATATAGTCCGTAAGATTTATCATAATGGCAACACACAATCACTAGGAATAGCTCTTTATATCTGATGAGCTGTGCTTTAGTATGTTTTATTGCATTGCCTGTAGTGAAAAATATGTATTATAGTTATGCACAAATGCTACAAAACAATTTAAATAAGTTTATTTAAGGCGACCGCCTAGTTGGTGCTCGAACTGCGTGTAGCGTGTTCGGAGTTACGTTATTTCTTAGAGACCAGGGGCTCGATCCTCATTCGGGGCGACCGCGGGTTAACAGGAGTTCTAACTGGACTCGTGCTCGATCTAGCAAGAGATGTTTGAAATACAATTCTCATCTAGACCGAGCAGCGGTCTAACGGGACTTTTAACAGGACCGGCCTAGCGTAGGCACTGCGGGCTGCGGTAAGCAAGTTAGTGAACCTTGTTAGCGAGTCTGTTGAGTTACATTTACAGAGCAACTGCCATATTTATTTGAAATATTAGTGTGCGCCGACGAAGTTATTGGGATTTTATATTCGAGGAGGATCCATTCTTAAATTGTGCAGCTACATTAAATATAATTTTACAAATTATTTGTGTATTATATGTTCACATGGTCGTGAAAAAATACACACTCTTGTAATATCCATCGTGTACCTGACACGATTACATACGTACGTTCGTAAATATATACGCCTAGTTTATTGATAGTAGCTACTGCATAAAATAATTCACTCAATATAAATTTACCAGCGAGTACAATAATGTTACAACAATATAAACATTCGTTGCACTCATGTAAGTAAAGATTTCGATTTGTATGTTAGGTTGAGATAAACTGCTCCGTTATTCAAATTCGTTCGTGCAAACATAATGTTTTGTCAACAGCAATGTACCACTCGTGTTTAATTTCAGACATATGATACTTGAGTGTAAAATTATGTGATCCTATATCAAGTTGTTAAAAAAGGGCAAAGTTAAATTGTTAAAAAATAATGTCCCAGTACCAGGCCTACTGCATGTTTAGAGGTTAAAGATAGAGGTAAGTTATTGATTCTGATGAAAGTCATAACTGATACTTTATTAACCATAGAACAAAATACATTTTTATGGGTTTTCATCACAACGTAAACAAAACGACACATTTAATTATATATAGTACATCTCCAAACCAGTGGCGTCTCGTCAGGGTAAGCAAGGCAAGCAGTGCTTGTCCAGGCAGCTTCCTGATAATGCTCTGACTATAGTAAATATTTACTTACAACCTTGTCTCTACTATAAGAAGCTAACTATGAATCGTGCAGATAGGTGTATCTTTTACGAATTCCGCTCGGGTTACAACACTTGTCAATCGGAAGATTAGAAGAACTCGTAAACAACAAGAGGCTAGCAGTTTAAGGACATCCCAGACTCAGTAGCGCCACTGCAATTCATGTAGGTAGCGCGGGGGTAACAATTCTACTGCTGTGGTGTACCGCTGTGTGGAATATCTTGGCCAGCACTGTACAGATAAGAGCAGGGTTGCCGCGACAAGAGGCGTGTGGCCCGGCAATCTGCGGTGATGTTGATATGGCTCTGGCGATCCAGTTTCATGAACAGTGTTTGTGGTTGGTGCCGACTGTGTTATCTTAGATTACACCTCAACACGGCCGTAGGCGTTTACAAAACCTTACTCGATCTTCTCGATAGACGTGAAATTATTGTAAAATTGTTTGACAACCTGGTGCAAGTACAAACTTACACAAGTTGTGAGCCAGGGGGGGGGTGTTGGGGGTAGTAACTTCACCCCATTCTTAGCTAAAAATATTTGTATTTAATTTCATATTAAAAATTAGTAATATTTTTACTGGTAGAAAATTATATCCAATAGAATCTACCTGCTAAATTTATACTTGAGGCATAAACAGACAATTTAAATATAGTAATTTTTTTCTGGATAAACATCGCCGACAGCAGCACGGTCATAAGATATGGATATCCACTTCAATTTTGTATCTCAGATTGACAAACACAACTTAGATTCTTATTCCTGTCTTACCACTAACCCGAACCCAGACTGCACCATAAGCCCAAACGTAACCAATTGCTGAGTAGAGGTCGACCAATGAAATATTAAACGTAGTTGGATACAAATATAATACAATTCAGTATGGGTCATTAGTTTTCTAACATCATCATAGCATATATAGTAAGGTATTATTTCAAAACTGCAGAGGGGTAAGACAGTGGTTGTTTTAGAACATGTACAGCGTGAAACTTTATATTTGTTTTTGTTTTCACAAAACGTAGCATATCCCTGCAATAATAAGTAAATTTCATTGTCGTGAATATTTTTCCCTGCACAAAAAAAAGTAAACAAGTGGTGAGTGATTACTTATATTGTAAACGTACAGTTGTGCTGTCACAATAGTACAGGGAGGAGGCAGCGACAACGTCGGATCGAACACAGGATATAATACTTTCGGATGATTTACCTGTGAGACAATCGTGCTTGGGGATGCGATTGGTTGTCAGCCTTCTTTGGCTATCTCCTATTCGCCCTGTTCTGGGCAAGAGCGTAGTCAGGATTTTGACTCGCGTGTAGGAGGGCCATTGTTTGTAATGTCTAGTAGCAAGCACTGTTATGGTTGATTTTTAAATTGCTTCTAAGAGACTAGAAATTAAAATATATATAATTTACTATTATTACAGTAATTATTATGATAGGGATATAACAGTTTTGTAAACCATATTTTTATTTAAATAGAGAAAGGTAATTTATCCGGATCATCCCCCTTAATTTCAGGCTACGTGTCTGCAATTTAGCTTTTACTCCATAGTAATCGATATTACTGTCATTGGCTCTTAGTACCTTAGAAGTGCTGTCCTGTATTCTCAAATCACTTATACTTATTTGTAGTTATGATTTTTGTATATTCTCAGAAGAAATATTCAATTCCGTATTGTCATCAAGCAAGTCGTACGTGTAGTTTCAAAATGTTAACTTTAGAGAATATTCTTCTGCGATGTTTATTTCATTCATTTAAAGGTTAAGTGAATGGGCTTTACATCTTGTCGACAGCGAGGTCGTTAGAGACGATGAAACACAACTTTGTATAGTGGCAGGAGCTGGGAGAGGAATCGGTGATGTCTTCAGTAAAGAAATCATCCCAGAACATTAGCCTGCAGCAATTTCGGGAAACAATGGAAAACTGAAACAGGATGGTCGGAGCCGGGTATCGAACCCGGGTCTCGAACCCGGGTCCTCACGAATTCAACTTTGCGCCGTTATTTGTTTAGAAAAAAGTCATTTAATTCCAGTGTAACCACCTTAATACATTTATTCTAGCCTACGTTTAAGAATGAATATGCTTGTAGCAACGACTTCATTGTCTATACTGCTGTACTGTTACCATTGAGTCACAATTTTACTGGCACAAGATCTAGGTGAGAAATGTATTTTGTGGATTAGAAAAAATGTTTTATTCAGATTTGGCATAGTTATAAATATAACTGCTTATAAATTGTTCTATAATGGCACTTGAAATAATGCCAATGAAGACATTACATATCACTCTACAAAAATAATTAAATTTTTTAATATGTTTATAGTATTTACAGCATTTTCAATTTTTCAGTGCATGGTTGGTCAACTTTCAATAGTAGTTACACTCGTGAAAATTAAACAGGAAGGAACACAAACACTTTAAACAATAGAGGCAATATCAGACAACAGCTCGAAATTTGTTTACGAAACAAATTAGTCATACAAGAAAACTGCAAATAAATATGTGACAAATATGACACTAAAATGAAGATTACTTTTGTGAAAATATTATTTCACAAATTGGAGAGGCAGCTTCAACATTTGCCCTATGTAAAAAAAAAAAATTAAAGAACAGAAAAAATGTTTACTCGTTATGAACACAACATGTATATAAGCTTTGAATGTTTCTTTTATTACATTTAGGACTGATATTTATGCTCACTGCATGCACCTCTTAGATAAGGTATTTTCTACGTAGCAACACTTAACTATCAAATACCACACAACTTACAAACAAAGTGGAATTAAATACAATGTACTAATTGTTCAACAACATAGTTTTAAATTGATGTATTTCTTTGCGTACAGTACTTCTATTCACATTTCCTGAAAGAAAAAAAAAGTTTCATACTACACAAACGCAACCATTTATGGCCGAATGATTTGCGATTTAATTTACTTTCTGTTATACTTTTAACGTATCCTGAGCTAATTCTGAAGTAATCAATGTGAGCTATCAATCATGGATCTGAAATAAATAGGAACACACAGTCTCTTACTCACCAGAAATTGATTCGTAAAACATGTCGGCCGCTGACAGAAAATTTCGTTTAACATGTTAGTAATAGTAGTGAACTGTAATCACAGACAAAATTTTCTTACTTAAGAGTGCATGGTAGATAAATAAATGCTGAAATCATCAATTGATTTCTATGCTTTTTTCGAAGCCAATATGGATGAAATACTCAATGACAACCCTAGATAATGGTATTTGCTAACTTTATGAGTAAATATTTATCCGGAATTACTAATTAGTTACGCGTGATCTCCTGCGCTGCAGTTAAATGCACGAGGTTCCGGCGTCAAAGATTGTGCCTCAGAAGTTCGTAACACTGAAAACAATTTTGTTTAAAACGTTGGGTAAAACTATTGTCTAGAATTGCTATTGTTTAATTTTCGCAAATTGGCTTCAAGAAACATACAGTTATAGATTAATGCTTTTAGCGTTGAATTATGTACCACACCCTCTTAATAAAAATTAACAGATTTTCATTGACACTTCATGTATAAGAAAACAAGGTAAAAACTTTTTAAGCTATCAGCTTCCTCTCTTTTTTGCAATTAATTGTTTCTCTCGCTTGCAGTGTATAAGCAGGCTCCCCGACAGAAAGTTTTCTAGGAATCCTTCCATCGACTATTTCTGGAAGCATACATTCCAGATAAAACCGACGGAGTAGCGAAATCATCTTTCGTTCCCAAAATTTCTCATATTTTTCTACGCGCTCTACAAAAAAATATTGAATTATATCATATGTAAAAAAAATGGCCCTGTTGTTGCAACTGTCTAGGACCTATCGTTTTCATTCAAATCACAATTGGAAGTTCGTCCCAGTAGTACGGAGCCTAGACTGCGTACATGTGAGCTTCACTGTAAACAACATGTACCATAATTATGTTAATGAGCTCACTGTACTATCGGGGCAGTAGTAACTTCATGTGTGTTTGGAACGTAAAAGGCCGGTACTGGATCGTCAATGTGCTAAAGAAATGTTCAGAGTTTTGTTTTTTGCGTTATTTAATTTCAATTTCAATTAATTTTTGCACCAGTCAGAGTTTGTTGGACAAATTTACATACTACCTGTATATCCTCAACAGGTGTAGCAACAACAAGAAAAAGTTCATTTGCAATTATTTGTGTTATTTTTATATACATTTGGCGTCAAATTTTTTCCACCTTTTGACCTTATTGAGTGAGTGAGTGAGTGAGATTTTTTGGTCAGCGCTTAACATATAGATCTTCAGCGCTGGTGAGTGGAGAAACGTCGGAATGGAAGGGCTGGGGGAACGAGAGATCCCAGAGAAAAGTTGACCTGTATGAATGGACATGTTACATTTTATACCAAGTTCAAATATGACCATGCTTTTTTTAATATAAATGACTAAGTTGCCTGCCGATGTCAATAATTGCAAAAATTAAGTTGGGGCCACATTAAAATCATTGAATGAAGTTATAAATAAGTTAGCTTATGAACGTTTACAAAATGTATATAAGATTCTCAACAGCGTTACCGTTTGGCAGCACTTTTGGAAACAAAAGCTTAAGAACTTAGGAGTTACTAATACAGTCAATGCCGTTAAACAAATAAGAAACAGAAGATGCTCCATTACTCGTTTAATTTATTACCATTAGTTTATTACTGACAGGACACGCTTTAAAAATTAATGGATCCGTAGTGGTCCAGGGGCTAGAGTATTAATCTGTTATCAGTATCATTCTGGTTAGATGCCTGAATAAACCTGTCATATTTTCGTATGTGGGAATTATGCTTGGACAATGTATTTACTTGACGAGTTTTCACGGCGATACTCTGTTTCTCCCGCCCTTGATTCCAATTGATACTCCATAGTAAACTTGCACATTTCGTCGACTCTAGAGTCGTTCATGTGTATCACCTATAATTGGACTGTTTAATTGTAAGTTTAATCACGTGAATGTTTTGGAATTAATACATTGATTGATTATTATAACGTGACCACGTTGGTGTTTTCGTGTAATTGTTAACATTCTATGGAAAGTTATTTAATTTTTTACATTCAGTAGGTAGTAATGTCTCATTGTATTTTTTCGTTATTATTTTTAAGAAAATATAAAATACAAATTACGTACAAACGAAGTCCGGTTTTTCTCTGTAAAGTTTACCTTCTTTACTATCATGAAACTGGGCATGGGTTTGGTGTTGTGAACTGTAGCTCTTTATGTTTACTAGTAGGAGTAATGTGAAATCAGCTGATTCTGTCTAATGATCAGTCGGTACCAAGTCCACATATAACCAGCAATCTAGACAGTGCTTGCTACTAAACACATTATCGCCCGTAAATAATATTTTGCTGGCTCGGTTGACTCATTTTCTTTATTTTTACAGTCATATTAATTACCCTTTGTTTATACTACCACTTACAGCTAAAAGCTGCTTATAGTAGTAATTTGTTTCTGCTAGCCGTCTCGACCATATATCAAGTATCTGGATGTGATTCAAAGAGCAAAATAGTAGTATTTATTTTACTATTAATCTTGGAACGGCGGGCGGCGGTGAAGAGATCATATTATATTCCCACAAACGAGCCGCCAATATCTCTTCATTTCCCGCCACGGCGATCCAAATCCAGGTTCGATTCCCAGCGAGTAAACCCCGATTTTTCGCATGTGGGAACCATGGCAGGCGATGACACTGGTCGATGGATTTTCTCGAAGATCTCCAATTTATCCTTTTCTTACATTTCGGTACTGCTCTAAAGTCACGTCATTCATTCTCATCGGTTCTAAAACATTAGCTGTTTAGTTAACAACATTTTCCCTATCTAGTACATAAATGTCTTACCAGATTAAAAATCAAGTATAACGTTTGGTATGCGACTGACGAGGTTTCGAACGGCCTAGCTCAAAAGAATAATCATTAATGTCCCTGAATAAAGAGATTACATTCTATGAGACAGTTCAATAAGTGGCCTTACAATTTCTTAGCGCACATTATTTCAGTAAACTCATAGTTCGACCTTATTACAGCACGAACTCAACACATCTTCTTCCTTACAGACTTCCTTTTTGCAGATGTAAAAGGGTGTTGTTTGTTAGACTTATTTTTCTTCATGTTGTTTGCCAGAAAGTATTTTCCGCGGAGAAACCTCGCACGGACCGAGCGGCCGCAGGGCACGCATCTTGAGTGCTTGCTGTACATATGGCAACCCTGTGCGGGCCGACTCGTCGCCGCCCGACTCCACACGGCTTCCCAGCCACGCCGGCCACAATGACCTCGACAATTTTTTATTTTTTTTATAGTTTGCACAGCGTTAAAGCTACATATATACCCTCGCGGACTTTTCTGATGCATTTTTCTAGATACAACTAGCTATTGAAACTAATATTACGTACATCTAATAGCCTGCAGTTATGAGGTTCTTATAACTAAAAAATAGGGAAAAAATATATCGTCTTAAAAAAAAAAAGTTTTACCTTTGTAGCCGGAATCGTGTTGTAAATCTCTTGAATTTGCCGTTCATTTCACATTTATATTTTACTTAGGTTGTGTTTGCTACAAATCCACTTTCACCCTATCTTTAATGCTAGCGTCTGGGACAGCCTTAAGGTGCACATCCACCACAGGGCAAGCATCTTCTGTCAACATTTACGCTCGAGGCAATGGAAACAGGCAAGCTAATTACCAATGAGAAAAGTCTTCACAATCCACCATATTTTCCTTACATAAACTCTAAATTTCACAATAGGACCACCATATCATTTAAATACTACAACTGTTATTTAGTTTCGGTAAATTCCTGAATTATTATTTTACAAAAAACAATGGAAACTATTACAATGGCACATATTTCACTTAACCAGTTTACTAAACCTTAGGTACTCCTCGCCTCACCTCCAAACTCGTTATTCCTCATTACGACATCAATAAAACTGTGCTTACGTATTTACTGCTATTTCACTAATTAAAGGGCTAGCGAAACACACAAACTCTTTTAATTGAGCCCACCACAATTAAGCAAACATACTCGTTCGTTATTTCCTTCGTTAACGCTTACCTTTCGAGGAACTCTACTCCAACGTCCAATTTATATCCCAAAATATTCGTCGACGGACCAATCCGGCGGCGCAATGTTCCCTACTTAGAGTATTGAACCACAGACGACACACTAATGCTGAATATCACTAAGTATTCACAATTATG
Source organism: Medauroidea extradentata (assembly GCA_003012365.1). Classification (NCBI taxonomy): domain Eukaryota; kingdom Metazoa; phylum Arthropoda; class Insecta; order Phasmatodea; family Phasmatidae; genus Medauroidea; species Medauroidea extradentata. The sequence goes on from PNEQ01110739.1 coordinate 52,003, forward strand.
ATTCGGGGGCTGTCGAATGTTCCAGGCGGGAATTGGTGCTGCTCATACAGCATAACTCACCATACGTCCTCGTTGATGGCGACCCTAATGCACACAAGATCGCCGCAAGCCAATATGCGAATAACAGTGGCCTTTCTTTGGGGTCAGTCGAATGTTCCAGACGGGAAATGGTGCAGCGCACACTGCATAACTCACCATACGACCTCATCGACGGTGACCCTAATTCACATAAGATCGCCGCAAGCCAATATGCGAATAACAGTGGCCTTTCTTTGGGGTCAGTCGAATGTTCCAGACGGGAAATGGTGCAGCGCACACTGCATAACTCACCATACGACCTCATCGACGGTGACCCTAATTCACATAAGATCGCCGCAAGCCAATATGTGAATAACAGTGGCCTTTCTTTGGGGTCAGTCGAATGTTCCAGACGGGAAATGGTGCAGCGCACACTGCATAACTCACCATACGACCTCATCGACGGTAACCCTAATTCACATAAGATCGCCGCAAGCCAATATGCGAATAACAGTGGCCTTTCTTTGGGGTCAGTCGAATGTTCCAGACGGGAAATGGTGCAGCGCACACTGTATAACTCACCATACGACCTCATCGACGGTAACCCTAATTCACATAAGATCGCCGCAAGCCAATATGTGAATAACCGTGGCTTTTCTTCTCTTCCGAAACTGTCACATGGCTAAGAGAAGTTACCTCCAAAAGAACATGCCTAAGCATGCTCCCCACACAGTATTCAGATACCCTGACTTCCGACCACACATCGGCCTCCATCTTCACTTCTGCGACTGCCTTACTAGGGCTGCTATACTAGACTGGGTGCTCGTCAGCGCCCCTTCTCTCGTCGACGTCAAACCTCATGCCTCTTCCATTGCCGAGACCTTAGATTTGTTTTACTCGCCTTGACCTGGCGTCTCTTTGTGCTCTTCCAGCTCCCGGGGTACTCCTAGGAATTTTACCTACCGGAAACATTAGTGGGAGTCCGTTTTACTCGCCTTGATTTTCGAATTAAGAAAGTAACTTGGATTCCTACACCAAGCCACCATTTAAGTTATATGATTCTTGATCCAGTCTTTCTAGCTGTGAGTTAATGAGTGATAGAAGGGTGAATGAGTTAGGAGGGGGGCACTTCATTACTTATTTAATGTGATTGACAGTTAAACTTTATAATTCTTATAGTTAAATAAATTTTAAGTGAAAGGTACACTGTGTTACTGCATCCGTAAGGTATATTGGATGGCTGTACGGGGAAATCACTTGCAACATATTATATAGTAATTAATGTTTAAAATACTGAGAGTATTAGTAGTTGTTAATATAATAAGGAATGTACACACATTTCTTTATAATCGTTTCTGCGATTGTATTTTTTACTTAAGTTTGAAGGGTATTCTATACAAACATGTGAAATAACTATAACATCATAATAAGTGAATATCGTTCAGAAAGTCTGGAACTAAATAGTATTTTCTTGTACTGTACTATTGTGGACATAATATTGTAATTGCGTATGTCCACAACAATACAGTACGTTATTCTGTCCCATTGCAAGAAATAAAAAAATTTGTATTTTCTCATGAAAAAATTTTTCTACTTTTTAATAACAATGTATGTCAGTAATTATTCAGTGTTTTGTCATAACGACAAAAAAATTTGAAAGTGCTATTGAAAAGCATGGTTGTTGTGCCTTCTACACACATTTCTCCACTTTTTTCTTTACCTGCTCGCATTTGTGGTTTTAGTGTAGAATAAATAACTTCAGTTATGTACGTATGTCAAGTTTCTGGTCCATTTACCGCCATTATCTTCACTGATTTCCAAGTGAGTTATGGTTGTTTCAGTAGGTGAAAATATCCAAAACATTTGTGGTTCGTCACACCGAGAGCAATGGGCAAGGTGAACGATACTTTTACCATTAACTTCCCAGTGTCCGGCAATAAGTTTTGGAGTTTGTAACACACCACAATCAAATCTGTTTTTAGCTACAACTATAAATATATATCACACTGTTTTGCCTTTCAATATGCCTCAAATTAAAGGAATTGTGTGCTCCTTGGCAGGCGAGACGAAATAACTTTTTCTCTAAAGTGCGGAGGTACATACAACACTACCTGTTGGCATTTTATTGAACTTAGGGGCCATCACAACACTAACAACTCTAGTATTTTGAGAAAGGTGTTCACCGTGCCACCTATGAGAAAAATCTGAACTAAACACAGTGGTTTAGTGCCGTACACGCCACCAGAGGAAAAAAGCACCCATAAAGAAATATTATTTCTTCTAAAGTCGTTTACCTGAAAGTCGTTTCGCCTAAATTATAAGTACCTTACTAAACTATCTACAGTGTTACTGTAACCACAAATCTTTTAACTTCGTCATTTTGCCGTAAGTCGTTTTGCCGAAATTCATAAACCCTCAGTTATCTTTTCAAACATTCATTTACCAGAAAATCCTTTTCACAAAGAATATAATTGTGCATTCATTTTGCCGAAAGTCATTTCACCGAATTTTTCAGCATCACCTTTAACTTCACAAAGTCGTTTTACCGAAAATTATTTTCCCAAATAGTCGTTTTACCGAAAGTAGTTTTCCTTACAATTCATATTCCCGAAATTCATTCTCCCGAAAGTCGTTTGGCCGATGCTTTCGGGAAAACGGTTTTTGGGTAGATGGCGTGTACCCGAATTGTACATTGCGTACTCAACCTTTTGCATTATGTTTGTTGTAGATGATTTATAAGTTGGTTACTTACATTCTTTAAAGTACGTCAGAGTTAATAACATAAATATTAGTGCAGTAGTAACAAATATGAACTTTTTTTTTAATGTATGTACCCCAATGAGTTTTCTGCGTTCCCTGCGACTCGCATGCGCTCGCGATGGCGTGTACTGCCGTATAAATAGTTCTGTCTATGATCATGTTATAACCGATAAATCATGTTGACTGACTTTTAAGCACATTGTGATTTATGTGAATGATCTTTCTGTCAGCTACAAACCTGGCAAGCTACCTATTGACGGAAAATTTTCCTGGGAATTGGCGACACTAAAGTTTGTCATTTCGATGAAAATTATATTTTTCTCGTTCTTATGTGTAACTCGTAACAGTAGGGTTGTTATTGTTTAACAAAATAATGTCCTTTTATTATGAATAGCCCTACTGTCATTGGATTATACTGAATGGGCTTGAAGCAAATAATTGTGTGTGATAGTTTTTATAAAAGAAATAATGGACAAGGTTTTCTGTGTACAACTTAAACCATGATTTCTTTATTTACGTGTTACCTTAAAACATGGTGACCACACGTCCTTGAATTCTTGAAAAGCTTGAATTGCCCTTGATTTTGACATGTCCTTAAAAATCCTGGAAAAATGCTTGAATTTCCATACTTATCCTTGAGTTCTCTCTCCCTGTCCCCCAGCATCTTGGGTTTCAAATACAGTATATTTGCTGCAGGTAATCTTGTTCCGACTGTCATGGTTGCAGTGCCCATGTTTTCACTTAGAAAAAAGGAGAGAGAGATAGTTCATGTGTGTGAGGGTGAGAGTGTTTGTTTGCATGTGTGTGTTCATTGGCAAAATGTAAGCTCTCCTATAAAACTATTCTACTGTAAGCATGTGTAGATCTGTATTAATTTCTCATATGGGAACCAGTTTGCAGAAAAAAATGCAGTGGACACATCAAGTAAGCCCTAATAAAAAATTTATGGAATGTGATTCCTCATCTTCTGCAACATCTGGACCACATTTTGAAACATTGTGTAGTTAAAGCAACATGTCCGACAGTACATTTGCCGTGTTACCATTATTGAATCGTGATTGTGTCGCAAATTCTAATCCTCACGTGATTAATACATTTTTGTAATTGGAAAAGAAGAAAAGTATTACACAGAAGTAATTTGGTGTCTAAATACAGCTGTTTTTTGTGTGTGATATGCTTGGCAAAAATACTGTATTAATGAAAGATTTTTCATAAATTTAATATTTTCCTAGTAACTATTATTGAACAGGTGTGAATGGAAAGTACAGTTGTTATTTTCTTGAGCGGTTCGCGAATCGGTCTAAGCTGTTCACGATGTGTTCGAATTAAAATTAGTTTCAACGAACCTCCAGCAATCAACTGGGCAGATGAACCAACAATGGAGCCTACATTGAGCGGATGATAGTCTTCTGATAGCACGGAAGATTTGCAAGCTTTGTCTACACACAAACATGCAGCGAGCGCGTCCAGAATAGAGCTGCAAATCCCTTTGTGTTCCATGATAAAACTAACAAATGTAACAGACCTTAGGATTACTTTGTTGAGTACTTGAAGTAGCAAGTAGTTCAAGAAAAACAAGCGTAACTGCGTGGAAAATTACGCTAAGTCTAAATCACGTCAGTGTGTGCTGGCCAGATATTGGATTGACTACATAGCTTAGTTGTTTTTAAGGTTCACAAACCACAATGTTTTACATTTAATAAATCTGCACCATTATTTTAATGCACTATACATCGGGAGGAAAGGTATTTGCTTTGAGGGGTGATAGTATTGGTGATCCTGAACATAATGTTTTCCATAAACATATGCCCTTTTTTTAACTGTAAGAGAAACCTCATGAAAACAACAAGGAACGGGTAATGTGCGGGTGACGGTAAATCACTATAATGTTATCATATGTTGTGACTTTAATTGTGTACATTTTCTCACAAAACATGTTCAAACACTCCACCACCAACTTCAATGCATTTTGCTGCTCTGATAGACAGCTGCTGTGTTGTGTTGAGCAGCAATTCGTCTCGAACTAGTTGTTGGTGTGCGTTCTAGTACCTGAAGAATGTTTTCAACTTCATTAAGAGCGTGTTGCATGGGAAGTTTGGATACAACATTTTTACGCTGGGAAGTGTACCACTGTCACACAATCCTGCAAACACCCTGCTGAACACTGCTATTTGGAACTCTGCAATTAGGAAATAGTCGTTTGTACTCATGAACAGCGGCTCTGGAATTCTCATAGGAGAAACCGTAGACAAACATCATGTCAGCATACTCTGCATGTGTGAAGACCTGTGGCATTTTTTGACTACACTGCACTGTATTCACTGTACTTGTAACAACACTGTAGTTCCCAATACTAGGGCAAGCACTGTAGAACTGAGACTGAGGTAAACAACTGCACAATGCTTAGGGTGCCACCGTGTGGAAATGTACAAAATTACACACAACATTAGGTAACAGTAGCGTGTTTTACCATCACCTGCGCTAATCTCTGTCCTTGTTTTCATTAGGTTTCTCTGAAACAGTTAAGAAAAGGGCATATGTTTATTATAAACATTTTGTTCAGAATCACCAGTACTATCACCCCTCAAAGCATGTACCTTTCCTCCCGACTCACCCTGTAGTTCATGTTTTTTTAAACACTTTTAACTTTACTATATCCAACTGTAATTGAAAATGAAAATATTAAGTCAAAATACATGTTTTAACTAAATGGTCACTTAACTAATATGTGGCGACCCGTTACTTGTACGTGAAGTTCATTTGCCAGTTCTTTTCTTATAACAAATTTCACTATAACTTGTTTTGCAGTGCTCACTTTATCGTGAACGGCCTATATAGGGTAAGGGCCGTATGCAAGGAGGGAGGTTAGAGACTTCAAACCGCGACTTTTATAAATATAAAGAAAGATAAGCCTATTTATTCATAATTAAGATATAAAGAAACAAAAGAAAATATCTCTTAAGACCTGAAATATTAAGAGCCGCCTAAATATCTCAATAAATTCTGTGAAATAGATATATAATGGTAAATTGTAATGTTAATTTTCCATATTACAGAATACTCGTTTTATAGGGAGGGTACATTTGTTATGGCTTTCTGTCTCATCTACTGCGGAATCATAAGTGAGACAAATTTTTAATGTATCTGAAAATACGCCCAGAAAAAAAAACCTTTGTATTTGATAAATATTTGTGGTGGTGGCCGGACAGAAAATCAGGTTTTGAAATTTTAGTCTGCGAGTTAAATATTTTACTTCACTTCCATATGGTTCGGTAAAGTGCTCGGCTATAAAGTAGTTCTTTAAAAATTAACAACAATTTCACTTCTGTTGTACTTTATATTTTTTTAAAGTTGATAATTCATTATTTGTTGTGATGTACGTTATAATTTGTGTGAAATAATAGGGTACAAAAAATGTTTAATGTAATGTTCCGCCTCGAGAAAACTGTTGCAATTTAAAGTGATTTTATGGCAAAATATTAAAAATTAACTATTCTTTTTGGCATAATAGGTTTAAAAATTCTATATATGTAGAAACATGCTATTTTAGACCAGTTTTTTTAAAACTGTGTTTCAGCTAGGTTTTGAGTGAAAATGTAGTTATGATGATAGAATATTTTTACTAATTATATGTCACGTACGAAAAATATGTAAAGTTCTTAGGAAGCACAGCAGTGTGTAAGACAGGTCATTAAATTTTGGTAAAATTTTCTTCAGTGATGTCGTGAAAGGAGCGAGTTGAGTGACGAGTTGCGTCTGTTAGTGCAGTGTAGCGAGGCGCACTGTGCGTCTTGCAAGCTGGGATGGTTTGCTAGCAGCCTACAAGCCCGCCATTTTTCAGACACCCTTGCCCTCCTTCGAGGGTTCACCAGACCGGGGCGCGCTCTGCGCATGCGCTAGCAAGGTCATACGGGCTTCTTGCCGCACAGCCCTGCCTAGTTCAGACATCCCAAGGTAGGAAATGCGTATACAAGTAGATCTTTAAGACTTTCTCGCATTCCTCAGACTTCGTGATCAGCTGACAATTTTGGCAAGTAGGTAGTTCAAAAGATATTACTACAAATTATCTTCTATAACACCAGCTGTGAAAATGAAAATTATTTATTGCAATTCCCAAATAATCAGGGAAGGTTGCAGCCCTGCAGCCCAATAGCACAAATTGTTACTGCACACAAAGCCAATCACAGCATCCGTCTCTCACACAGATGGCAGTTTAGGGGGCATTCCTAACTAACCACCCACTTACCCAAAGGTCTATATATAGATACGGTGCTCCAAAAAATCCATAAAAGCTGTAAGTGTACAGATACAGTTTAAACATATACAAGTAATATACGCACTGTAAAATACAACAATATATATAGTATAGCAACAATAATATATATATATTATCATAAACCATTTAATATCAACATATCTCCTTTAACATAGATACATAGAAACATGATGACAAAGTGGTCAGCTTACACATTGCTTTTGACTTGACTCACATGGGCTTTGACCACATCACCATCTGTACATTGCCTTAAAACCATCTTAACAGGTGATAAGAGACGTTAAATTATAAAGGGCCCAAAAAATTTAGGAGCTAGCTTTGCCGCGATTTGCTTCACATTATTACTTGGCAAATGACTAACCAAACTTCATTCCTACTGACCAAATAGAGGGAACTTGGTGAGCATCATACATATTTTTTTAAACCAGCATGATGAATTTTCAGATGTCTTCTTCCACACTTCTCTTAACTCTTGCTGATTAAGGGTATCCATCCACTTGGAACACCTGATCCGCCCACAGATTTAACAAGAGATACAGAAAATTTCTCCCAAAGAACATTATGAAAGGTGTTTTTCCCACAGTATTATTCACCACATTACTCAAGCATAATTGAAACTACGATTTTCCCTGGTCCCAATCCTGGTGTAAAGTCCCCTGGAACGCGTGGAGTGCCACCTGAATATTATGGTTATATCTTTCCACAATATTTCCTTGGGGTTTATGCAGACTTGTCTGCTGTAGTTGAATACCTCACTGAAACACCATATTCTTCATCTCCCCCCAACGAAATAGGGTGCGTTGTCCATAACAAATATCTTGGGTGAACTGAACAATCCAAAAACTCTCCTTTCTAAAGCAGAGCAAATTTCTTGCGCTTTTATTGACCAAAGGCTTATTAGAAGATCAAACTTTGTGAATCTATCCATGGCAGCTAATAGTTAAAACGGGCCCCAATTCTGTATGGAATGATTTTGGAAAATCATGTAAAACCAAATACAGGATGGCCAGAACTGGGGATCAAACCCGGGTCCTCCCAAATGTGAGTCCAACGTGTTGTTGTTATGTCACCTTGCTTTGTGTAAAATAATATTTGTAAATATTGATTTTTAGAGTTTGAATTGTAGTCATATGTAGATAAGTGGTTTAGTGATTAATGTAAATTATTGTAAAAATGTTTAGAATAAATTATGATGTTAGATTTAATTCTTTCATTTAATTACCAACAGCTCGAACCCTAATTGAACCTGGCTGCATCCAGGGTAGTAAATTATTACAATATTATAGTTTTTAAACTTCAATGTTCCTTCTCGTCATAATGCACAGGTACTTCTAGTGTTGGCTGTTGTGTTTAAAGTGCTCAGCTCTACCATGACCTGAACTGAAAAAGGTACCATAATTATATATTTACATATAAAATTAGTCATAGTAGAGAATGTGGCCCACAAAATTGTAAATGAACTGGAGACCAAAATTTCTGCCTCTAGCTGTGTCTTAACTTCTTTCTGTATTATTTGACAGTGTGAAATATTTCGAAATGTTCTTCAACATGTTTAGTGTTTATCAGGTTTACAAGTGTTGCAGACTTGTTGTTTATTGCAGGGGCCGGATCATAGTCAACGCCCCGACATGAGGCCGTTATAGGACATCACAGTGGGGGGGCGGGTGAAGAAGCAAGAAAGGGACTACGCGAGTTGTTCACCGTTGACATGCTCACGTTGGGGCTGCTGTTGGGCGTCGTGTTACGACTCTGGAGCAGCTTCAGTTTAGCAGAACAAGGTGAGCCAGTCCTAAAATAAAAACCATTTATTTACAGTTAAATGATGTAGCCTAATTTCAAAATTTAGGCTTTAGTTTGGATGTTGTTTAGCAAAATAAATTATGAATTTTTAAGTAACCATACTTGTGTGGTGCTGTCCATGTCAGTTCAGGCTTCACCTTATAGTTTCAGATGTTTTAAATTTAGTGTATGTTAAATTTCTGGACAAAATAAGAAATGCATTTCTATTTCTGTTTTCATTAAAAAAAATTGGCTCTAGGTACAGGCTGCCAAAGATGTCATTTTGGCCACTTTTTCGTACCTGCTACTTTCTGCAAAATTTAAAATTGCTCTACCTTAGGAATGGTGAAATATATGTATATTTTTCAGTTTTTTTATTTGAAAGATAATATTTTTCTGTTTGAAATATGGCCCTCATTTCAAAAATATTCATTCAATTACTTTTTCTGTAACTTTTAATGTTTTTTTTTGTATTGAAAAAATTTAACTAACACATTGAAGTCTCACCCTTTATATGCAGATTTGGCTTATAATACTAGGGTATTTTAACACTTTTAAACTTGTGATTGGAAAAAATTCTGATAAGATTCATGTAAATGTATTATACCAAAAAAAAAGTTTATCTTTTCCTCTAAATTTTGATGGTAAATACATATATAATTTTTGAATGGTTAAATAATCATACAATATCATAAAAAAATATTCTTTTGAATGTGAAGAAAAATTCCTAAAGACATAAGTACCATCAGTTTCATCTAAACATCAGCACTCAATTGTCACATTATTGGCAAACTTCTATTACTGTTGTCACACATACATATTACATATAATATTACACACTGCAATATTTTTTTTCAAAGTCAATTCAAATATATATTTTTTTGTAAAATTCACAACATAATGATTGCATACTGTGTCATGGAACCTTTACAAAAACTACCTATTTCCTTCCAGTTCACTTTACCCTCAAACACTATGTGTTTTAGACAACTTATTGCAAATCACATTATCTACAAATATTTCGACTTTGTGTGAAACTTCATTCCGGAGCACACAAAGGAACCGCACATTTTTGACACACCACCACAGTGTTTCCTTTCGTGTGTGTTTGCCATGTTGCGCCTTTCCTACAGCTGAGCATACTTTACATTATCTAGTGGGATTCTGTTCCTTCTTTGTGGGAGGGATTTTAGCCGGTAAATAACGCGCTGACAACCGATCTGCTGACGAGGAAGGTCGAATATCTTCTGCCTGTGCGGCTTTGCAAGCCATCAGCAGAGTTCCCAGTGCCTTCATAAAGTCATCTTAAGTGAACCTTGGTAGCATCTTGCCTTGATTTATTGTACAGAATGAATTAGTTGATGACAGCCATCAAAAAACAGGTGGAAAAATACCTTCTTCCACCACTTCATTGACATTTGTGGAATGGGTAATAACTTAACATCTGGTCTGCATGGTCAACTCTTGTTTTGTTTATATTATAATCTAAAACAATATCTGGTTTTGTTTTTGGGACTGCACCATCTCTATTTCTGACATTTACTGTGCTGCTCGTGGCTTTGTGTTTCGTTTAAAGGCAGTACATGTCTCTTTTATCTTTCCACTTCACAGCAAGTATAGGGCCTCTTCTGCGGAAAATACTCTTCCCTTTCTGTAGCTCTGTAGTTTTGAAAACGTTGGGCTGTCCTTTTCAGCTTTTCTGAACAGTACCTACTGTCAAGGTCTTTTCCTCCCATAATTTGTAAAAAAAAAATATGGACTGGTATAAAATTGGTCCATGAAGAGTGTGTGACCTTTACCCAAGTAATGGTAGCACAATCTTGTAACCAGAGCCTGTAATGAATTCTGAACGCTGCCTGCACAGCCGGTGTATATCTCGCAGTTCAACACATAGCCTGTTCTAGAGTCACAAACAATATAGAGTTTTATCCCATATTTATGGGTTTTTTTTTAAGTATATCCTAAAATGTAACCGCCTGCAGAAGGGACACATGCCTTCGTCAATAGTAAGGAGAATGATAAAAACACCCTTTATCTGCTGGATAAAATGATCCAAAAAGGGTCTAATTTTATGTAGCGGATCTTTGTTTGGCTGATTTTGGGGTTTGTATGATGAGTTGTCATTCAAGTGCAACATAAATAATATTGCATGGAATCGATCTCTGCTAAGGATGCGGCCATGAAAAGGAGCGTGCATAATATTATCGTTGGACCAGTAGTCAGTTAGTTTGGGTTTATTCACTAGGCACATATGCAAAATGATGGCAAAAAAATAATACAGCTCCTGAAGTTTGACAGTTACCCACCGCTGCCACATAGAGTTCTGCTTCATTCTTTTTTCGCACTTCATTTTATCAATACTTGCACTTGTATAACAATTTGTTTCCGTTTTTATTTTCCACATAACATCATTACGAAAAAAGAATGAGAAACAACTGATTTCATTTGACATTTCATCTATGTCAACACGTATGCCAGGTTGTTCTTCAAATACGGGCAACTGGGTTTTATCATCTGTTTCTAACCAGGCTTCAGCATCAGATGTTCTTTTAAGTTTTCTGTTTTCGGGTACAGTTATGCCACTATCTGTAAAGAAGGAAAAAAGTATAACTGTTTTTATTTACAGTTGTATTGTCTTGAATATTACACATTTTACAAAAAAAAAAAACACAATATATGATGAACATGCTGAAAAGCCTAAAAATTTTGAGGCAGTTTTGCTAGGAGTAGCTAAATGTAAAGCAACCTCAATTGAAAAATAATATGTATGTGTGTGCGAGCACGTGCATGTGTGTGTGTTCATGTGGTATAAATAAATAAATGTATTATCTAACAAGCGGTGGTAACAAAATTAAAAGAGATTGCATGCAGTATTGTTCGTTTATGCACATATGCAAATTACTCACACAAAATTGCTATAATTAAAACAAGCTAAATACAGTATAACATGTCAAAAATGTCTCGAAAGCCGCCGTCATGCATAACATGTCAGTATATGGTGTGCTGTTCAGTTCTTTGCAAAATAGGTTTTATTGTTTAGCTTGACAATGCTACATGACGCTTCTGCTATAATCACAGACAGTAGCAACAAATAATAGAACATATACAATATAATTTTTGGTGCGAGATTGCCGCAATAAGGAGTGATATTGTCGCAATAATGCACGAGATCGCTGCAGTAAGGTGTGAGATCGCTGCAGTAAGGTGTGAGATCGCAGCAGTAAGGCGCGAGATCGCAGCAGTAAGGCGCGAGATCGCAGCAGTAAGGCGTAATGAGAATAAATAAATATATCCTCGTAAACAGCACCATTGTAGATATTTTATCATAAAAAGTAGCAGTGATTTTAGCATGGGCTCAAATATAGCATGCCGGTTATAAATAAATAATTACATAGTTGTAATGTTCACCAGAGATGTCAGCATCAGGTCTTTCTACTGGAGGTGTATCAACATTACTGGTAGTGCGCCGAACAGTTTCAATAAGAGGCCAGTCATCCTCATCTTCAAAAAGTGTGATGGTAGCAATATTTATTTCAATGATCGGCATATGTAAATGAAATACTAGAATTGATGAATGAAAGCTTACCCGAGCTGCTATCAGCAACTGACGTTTCTGTTGCCCCGAAGTCTTCTGTGGTCGGCTCGTATAATGGGTCAGAATCAGAATTATCAAATTCAGAACCAGTTGAAGCAAATATTTCGTAGTCATTCTCAAATTCATCACTTTCACATGATCTAAGTTTTGCCATCTCAAAAGACATCTGTTTACCGCAGTGCGTGGGCTAGCTCAAACGTTTAGTGCAGTAAGTTCCGCCTGCATTCGCTAGATAGTGCCACTCATCATGCATGCGGTGCTGCAATCTAGCGGGTGTAGAATAAACTACTTAAGTAGAACGAAGCATCTGCAGTAACCTACGCTTGTTCTCCGCTCGAGCAAACACATTGTCGTCAATGAAAAACTGTGCTCGAGCATAGCTCGAGCATAGACTTCAATGTCTTAAAAAAATGCCCATTTGAAAATATGTTTTTTTGCCTATTGATCAGTTCCATAGAGTATTACATTCCCTGAATAGGATAACTTCCACTTTTGAGTTTACAGGTTTTATGTGGAATTTAACATTTTCCATACATTGAACCTGTTTGTGTTATCACGTACTCGTACATTGGTCTCTTAAAATCCGAAAGTTGTCTAAATATATATTGTATATTAATTCTGAAAAAGTTAAGTAACACATGTAGCTTTAAAATATTTTAAAGCTTAAAATATATATGTGGAGATTCCAAAAAATACTATAGGTTTTTTTTGTGCCCACTGTTTATAACTGAAATTATCAATGCAATGCACTAAATGTTTCTTCAACTGCATCAGTTTCTTCCTATGATATTGAGTGATGCATTCCTGTTGAACTAATTTGAATCGTGGCTCCCATAATCATAAAATTGTGAATTGGAAGGGAGCACAGTTGGTGGTACTGTTGTCTTGCAGGTGGAAATATAAATTCTGTATCTGGTCCATGTGGTAGGATAAAGTTCACGGTAATTTCCTTAAACTCACAACTGATTTCCATAACCTCTGCAATCCACCTGTCACAGTCATACACACATACCTACTACAAACATCCCACTTTGTAAGTTGTTGATATTAATGTTTTCATTTAGATTTTGGAACCCATTCATCACACTTATGTACTGTCTTGCGCCTACTCTGTATTGAAAGACTGGTCACTTCATACAAAATCATCAAGGGGTCGAAGCTGTACCATCAGTTTTGATTAAAATGTACTCATATTTGTTACCTTATCCTCTAGGTGAAAAAACATTAATTTTGAATGTTATTTACAAGTGGCTGATGGCAGCAATTTTTCATACATGTTGCAAGCAAATTTCACACAGGGGTGGTCCTGCGTATGGAAATGTACAGGAGCTAAGTGAAGCAGCCATTTTGGTCATCCCATTAGGGCAACTGCATGTTCATGTTAACTAATCACAGTATTATAAGTTTGTAATGCAGTATTATAAGTTTGTAATGATGCCCCAAGTTCAAGCGAATTTCTAGTTAATCAGTTTTGTTACTTGCATTGCTTTTTTGCATTACACTTAAAGATTTTTTTACTACCATAGGCCCATGAATACAAGTGTCCATAACCTCAAAATGCTTCAGCACCATGATGGGATGCCCAAAAAGATGGCTTCAACTACATCACAACAAGCCATCTGCTGATTATTTTTACCCTCAGGATGTCAAAGATTTCAAAGGTTTATGCAGCAAGCTGTAACTTTAAATAGTAATCACTTATTGTGGATATTTTAGTATAATTTGAAAGCTTATATGTAGACGCTTTTACACTCTTAATTTATATTGTAAAAATCTTTTACATTATCAAGGTGGTCGCCATCTTATTTCAGCATTTCGATCACTGTTTTAACTCATTTTAAACCCTATCCTGCTTTGTCAAAGTTACAGCGAATTTACATTTACAGATCTGATATTTTGTTTGCTTAGAGTCTACACGTAGAACAATAAGTAGCATCAATGTTAACCTGGTAAGACAGGTTGTCTACCGGTCACAGAAGTCACCAAAAAATTCACAGAATCTAAACAAGTTCACGGAAGTCACGAAAAAGTCACTGAATTTTACAAATGGTCACGGATTTATTGTAGGACCAAGCAGTTTATTTTCACATGTTCAAATTCTGTGCATCTATTTGCAGCTTCGAAAAACGACCATACACGTACTTTGCAAGGAATTCTCTGCAAGTTAACCTTTGTGCTGGACTGTGTTCGATACGTGTTCCGTTTTAAGGATGGCATGCCCAGATATTATATGTGTGCTGCTAGAGCTGAGTTAATGCAAAAACAGCACAGTCAACAAATCAAAACTTGGTCACTTATGCCATTCTTACCTGTTGCCCAGTCGTGTTTATTTTCAAGACGTTCATCCTGCTGATGTGTAGTTATAACGCATCCCCCTTCTTTTGTTGTGCCTTCAGAGTACTGTGGCAATGACACAGTCCCACACACACTCCACCATGGCGCAATACTCACATGTGTCAATCACCTATATCATGGATAAATTCCATGAAACTGATGATATGACCAGAACGTCGGAGCTAGAAATCCTACATCCTGGAGGAGATTGCAACACAAGAAGTTACTCACCTAACCAGGAAAATTTAATAAACTAAAAACTGCCAATACTCGAAAAATACCATACAAGTCTTGTAGTTATTTGTCATTTTCAGTCGTTGGGTGTGAGTAGATGCGGGGTACAAAAAATCATGTTGTGCGCACGATAATAGAGATTATCTTTACTGGCGTAAGCATGAAAGTGAGCTGATAATGGCTAGGAGAATGGGAGGTTTAGAAGTTGGATGTCTGCGGATCATTTTTTCACTAAGGTGATGAAGATATTGACAGTTTCCAGGAAAGGCACTGGAAGTTGTCTCTAGCTTTCAGGGGGGGATTTCATCTGCCAGCTATAAGACAAGCATATAACTCTAACTGTCATGGCCTTATCTACGAAGAGAAAGCTTTTGCCTTGTAAAGAAATGAGACTAGATAAACTGTGTAATATAGTAGTGCTCACATGCCGAAGTTGCTCTCTGACGTGCACCGTCACATTTTTTAACAGCTTTAACTTTTATTTTTGCGATTTTTTTGGATGGTTTCTGAGAGTATATTCATTAAATTGCTACTTTATTGTTGAACAGAGAAGCACACGATCAAGATGTTAGAGTTAAAAAAATATGCTGGAGGAAAAAAGGAAGAACTGCTCAAAATTGAGAGAGAGCTGAAAAAAACTAAGAAAAGATATGTAATCATTGTTTTGATAGTTCTTGTAAATAGCTAAATTTCGCAACTGTGATGACGTCATAAGTGATTATTAGGCATAAATACATAGATCACAGAACTTTTTTTGTCCCCCCATAGGTTACCGAAAAAGTAGCTGAATTTTATTGGATGGGTTGGGTAGACAACCCTGTTAGATGACTGGCTTCCTACAAAAAAAAAATGATTCCCAACTAGGGAGAAAACTAAGAAAAGCTTTTTTCTCCACAGCCCAAATACATCATGAGAGGAACAAAATTAAAGTGTATTTTTTTTCCCCATCCAGAAAGATGCTGCCTAATGTCACTTTTTCTCATAAGGGAGAGTTTAGAATACAATTTGACATATCAGAATTGTTTTTATAGAATATAGTACAAAGTTAGATTGTGAAAGAGGTAGAATGGTTTAAATTAAAAAAAAAAAAATTAGGTTTAGGGTACAATTAGATATGTTGTGTATTTTCCAGAACCACGCCGAAATCTGTTTTCTGAAGGAACCTTTGACAATGAGGATACGGGAGTGTTGAAAAGTAGGTACACATGCTCATGTGGTTTTTTAAGGTTAAATTTGCTGTAGGCATTCTGGCAAAAAATCTATATAATATGTTGTTAAAAGTCAATAGCCACATAATTATACTTACTGTTTTAGAAAACATTTTAAATTTGCAGTGATTTTTGGAATAATTAACACCAAAATTGTAAGTGCTGTTTCTTACCTAGTGTGTAATGTGAATTTCTCTGACAAACAAGAGTTCACCTGTGAATTGTGTGTACCTGGAACACAGCACAGTGACATACAAGAAACTTGGTGGCTTGGTTCTTTAAAACTGAGGGTTTATCCATATTGATGTGTGTGGGAAGCATATTATATAAGTGCACAGTTATGAATTCTATGTTATATTTAAGAATGATTTTTTGAATACTGTTTCGTGAAATTTTTGAAGTAATATTATGTATTCTTCCAGTTTAAGTGTGTAGTTAACCTTTATAAAACAAATTCGGACATTAAGTGATAAGACTAAGTGGCCAGTGGTACAGACTTTTTACTACATTTCATCATTATCTTTCGTCTAATGATGCGTTTGAGTGAACTATCCTGTATTCTCCAGAACAAAATAGTACAATTGAGAGTGAGAACAGGACTATTATGGAATGTGCTAATTTGGTGTCACATTTCAGAGATGTACCACAGTATCTCTAGCTCTCTAGCAAATACTGCAAGGTGTATTTAGTGAATTGTACACTGAATTCTTTGTCTTTGGAAGAAACACGATATGAGAGATAAATTGAGAAAGTGGCAAAAGCATTGTATGCTTTTCTTTCAGGGATGTGAAGCGTATTCATTGATGCCACTATAGAAATGCAATGCCTTCTAAAAGTTGACAGTTAATAATTGTTTGGTATGCTGGTGACTCAAACAATTACAGAAGTTTTGCCTGCTTAATGAAGAACATTACTGTTTACAGAAATGTAACATTTAGAGAAAATGGCTTTGTGACACCGGTTGTATGCAAGAAACACTGTGCTAGGATTATAAAGAGAATAAGACTGATGGTGTGAGAGATGATGTATGCTACAAGAAATCAGTGAGTGAACCAACAGAAGAAAATAAACATGTATTTAGAGGCTTTAATCCACCTGATGACTTTGATGTTTCAATAAATTAACTGGTGGAAAAGTGTGAATTGGTTACGAGAAGTAGGTGAAGACCTTCAAAATTGGAGGACTTTAGTTGAACAGTGTCAAATCCTTGGCGGTGCCCCAATATCCTTAATTCTTCAACCCAAAAATATTTTGAAAAGTCTTAAAGAATTAATGAGACAAAGCTTCAAGAAAACTTTTATCCTTTGAATTATAACAGAAGTATGGTGTTTTGTGATGCACCAAATGGGAGTGGATGTAATAAACATTATGTGGGTCTTCACAGCAAAGATGGATTGGCAGTTGGTTGTAGAAAAGAATCTGAACATCGGCAACTTGATATAAAATCTACATTTTTGAATGGTTTGTTTGGTGAGCCAGTGCACATGGCTGTTCCTGAAACCCAAAGGTTTGGACATGTGTGGAAACAGCATTAAATCACAATCAGATTGCAACACCATGTGTTGTGGGTAAGGTAACAAAAACTTCATGAAAACTTCATGACTTAAGAGAAGCTCCAAACTGTTGGATCAACATGCATAGTAGTGATATTTCACATGTAGGGTTACAAGCTCTAGAATCGATGCTAATTAGTATTGTAACAGTAAGTAGTACATATAATGAACATATGTTGATGAAGTGTGGATAGTCTTTAGTGAGGAGTTTGAGGTTTGTAAATTGTAAAAGTGTTAAAGAAAAGCTTACGAATGATCTTTATAATGATGATTTTCCAACATTCTTACATGTTCAAAATGAGAGAGTTGAGGGGCGGAACTTGCTCTAAACCAGAGAATTGTGGTCGATGAGACTTTATAGAGATTTATATATTTCATATTGTCGCCAACGTTCTTTGCTTATTGAACCAAGTCTGAGTTTAATCTCACCTGAACCTTGGGAGCTCTGTAATGTTCCACACAAGGAAATGCTGGGGATTTTGATGTTTGTTGTGACAGGCACTAGACCAAAAATAAGTCCTTCAGCATTTCAGTTTTCAGAATTTCTTAATTTATTCTGACATTTCCACATGGGTTTAAACAAATAATCTTAAATATTTTGAGGGTACTAAGAGATTTTTCTTTGTTACATTAGAAGGTTGACTGACAGTGTTACTAGTAAGCTTTTTGCATATATTGTCTCAGATTTTAGGAATTATATTCTTGATCGAAAATGTGTAAATATCTATCTGCAGATTGTAAGTTCGGAAATCAAAGTAACAAAGTGTCAGTTAAGCAGTTATGAAGTAGAATACACTGTATTATCTGAATATGTTAAATAATGTTAATGTTAATGTTTATTTGAATTGATTGACGAGGCTGTGGGTGAAGAATTTACACTAATTACTGCAATTGAGGATGCAGTAAATGTCAAATTGTGCTGAATGTATTCCTTTAACAACAAACATAAAGGCCTGTTTCATAAATACAAATTTTACTCATAATAATGGTGCTGTGGTGAAGGTTTTCTAAGCAGTATTTGTGGAAAGTCCTTCTTTTATTATGTTTTTTTTGTCCAGTAGTATTCGTAAAATGTCAAGATGGGATGAACAAAATCTGCTTCTATTCAAATATCTAGAAAGTTTTAAAGCCCCTTTATGTTCTTAAAAATAAATTAACAGCTGACATCAAACTGTCAATGTAATGTGCTAGATGTCAGATTTTGTTTTTCTTTTGTACAAGGGTTTTTCTAAAAAATAAATGCATTTGTTTGTTATTTATTAATTTTGTGTACTTACTCATTATAGTATACATAATTTATTTGTAATTGTTATGTTAACTTAAATAATTGCCATTAATTTAAGCAAGTACCAATTGTGAAGATATCTATAGTTAAATTTGGCAGTAAACAAATTAGTATAAAAATAAACTCAAATATCAAAGTTCATTAGAATTCAATGACTTTTTTACCACATGGAGTAACCAAGCATAGTATTAAATAGCTTTTTACATTATCCCATTGTAAATTATCCCTCAAAGACTGGTTAGTATAAAAATTAATAGTCATGTTAAGTACTCCTTGAAGAGACTATTTAAGAGGCACAGAAATGTACAATATTGAATGGACGACTGGAATACTCGGTAGTAAAAAAATCTGAACTACTAGATTTTTTTGGCGAGTGGATATTTTATCAGCAGATGCTTGTTTACATAGCACTATGTCGGAGTATGCTTTTTACTTTGGAGTAAAACATTAAAAACTGTTGTTAGAAAAATAAGGGCTTGAAACCACAAAATCTACAAAAATGGAAAACTGTAATTTTTATAATTTTTAATAAGATACCTAGGCCGCTATAATAACCGAATTGCAAAAAATACTCACGTTTTCATTAGAAAATAATGTTAACATCTGTAAACCTCTCCTGCATAAATTTTCCAAAATGCATGTGTAAGTTTTTAATAATTACTTGAAAGGAAAGCATACTACCACGTAGTGCAACATAAATAAACATCTGCTTGTAAAATATGTACTCTGTAAAAAATCTCGTCAAATTTTGGTGAATGGTTCAGATTTTATTGACGATTGAGGGTTTGTCATCCGGTCAACATCGTACTTTTCCATACCCCTTAAATGCAGCTGCACGAACATATGTGAGTTGAATGTTAATGTTGTAAAGTGACCACAGTCGCGGGTGACAACATTGATCAGAATAATTGGTTACATTTCTCTCACAAAATGCAGAACGCGACACGTTAGTATGGGTTTATAAACGGTGCATCCTACTATTAGTACATTTACAACAAAAGGGATTGTTTGCAAAGTGGCATAATATTAAACTACACTTTAACTTTTCAGTAAACCCGTCAAAAATCACGTGTGCTATGAATGCTACCCATTCCCATAACATTCTTGAAGGGGAAAGCGTTTCTGAACTGTTTCCTGACAGGAGGTAAAGGTATAGTGCTTCACATTAATCAACATTTAAAGTGAGGGCTGAGATGATATCCCTGAGAAAACCCATTGAACAGTTACATCATCCGACATGATTCCGCATGCAAAAATCCAGGATGACGCAGCTGGAAATTATACCCTGATTGCCTCGGTGGGAGGCAAGTACTCTTGGCACTTTACCATTGTTGCCCCATTGTGGGTACAAATAATGTACCATGGGGTTACAACACAGAAGAGGCGGGCCAGACATCTTAGTGTAACTGCCTGCCTTGCAAGTATTTCATGAAATTTCATTAATGCATTTAAGAAATGCTGCTTTAGTTATTGGTTATTGTATTCTTTTAATCTAATGGGAACTGTACAGCTATTATAATACTCCGGTTATTTTTATTGTGCATCTACCCATTGCCAAACATTTGCAGAAGGTACCCAAATGCAAGTGTGTGAATGGTCATTAATCTGTTGTTCATCTTCACATGATGAACGTTTACAGGTCGTGGCGAGATCAGAGTGGTGGTCCGTTCGAAGACTGTTTTTATGTGTGCATCAAAGGACGTTCTGCCTGAACATGAGTGCCACCCTCCTTACATTCACCGAACATTATATTGCAATACATGAGCTAATAACTATAGATGCTTAAATAATATCATGCAGCTACTACTATTGGCATGCATTCAATTTCATACACAATTGTGCTGGTACACCCAAAATTTGTCAACAATACTCTAGCCTACATGTTCGTTGAAGTAAAGGTGCACAAATTATTCCCAGAAACATTCGGCCAGTTGCTCGGTGATGTGCAGAGGCATCATTACTTACGCTAGTCCCCATTCCAATAATCACGACAATCTCTTCCCCTTGCTACTACACAAAGTGGACTGTTTCAAGTAGCTGATTCAGCAATCAGTTTACACAAGACTTCTCTGCACGTACTAGTTGAGATGGCATAGTTTAGTAACATGGAACAGACTGATACAGTCTTGTGTAGTGAATTGGGGGGGAAACACAAGAGCAATAGCCTGGTTGTACAGCGACAGTTTTCCTGCATTTCATCATCTTTCGTGTAAGACCTTGAAGAGAAAAAAGTGTATTTTTTGCTGTGGGCTGTAATTCTTGTGGTGACAAGGACGGTAATGGTTTGAATACTCAATACGACTAACAATTTGACTACAGCAAATGGAAATGATACTTCAAGTATCATTCCAAAACAAACATGTACAAATTTGGCCGTTAATTTAAAACACAGTTGTACAATAATAGAGCACTAATAAAAATGTTTGCATACACATTACTTATTAAATTAGTCCAATTCATAGTTGTCAAGGTTTGTGTGTAGGTCAGGCATACTCAACCTTCTTAAGGTGGTGAGCACTCGCAGCTCTCAGATGGAATTGAAGAGCACTGCTAATGTTTCAGTTGGGAAAACATTCCTTATCCTTACGAACACACACTCTTTTACTATATTATATAATCATGCTGTAAAATCACTCATGATTTTTAACTGCTAATACTAAAAATTTTAAAAAATTAACATGTGGTTTTATGATATTTCTCAACACTTCATTGTAGTAAAAGTATTCGCGTATTACTTAACAACGATATTTATTAGAAACTTTTGTTTAATGTCTTTTGGGCTTAGGTTTCATACGTAGGTATTTTACATTTTGTTCAGTAGCTCAATTAACATCAGAGTCCTGCAAATTTGTTTAGTAGGCCTATTATTTGTTACAAACTGTTTATTTAAAAGTAATTGCAAACAAGAATAACTAAAAATTTTCTTGCAAACAAGCATACTAACATAGCATATTAAAATATTTTATGTGAAATATTTCCTAAATCTAATTATTTAAAAAACATTGAAACAAATGTTATAACTGTCCCTAACACCGCTTTAAGATAATTTTAGAGAATTCCCACGCAGCTGTTAAATACAAGGGTGATGCATATAGAAAGCATTAAAAAAACACTGCACGTGCACCATGTTTAGTGGGATCCTTGAGCCTAAATATTGTTCACGAGCTCATGAATATCCAAGGGAAATCACTTGTAGCAATTTGCAGACAGTCATCTAAATGTGGTTCACTTAATCGTGATCACATTTTGTTTTTGACATACTTCATCTTCGAAAAAGCACTCGCACATATACATAGTTCCGAACATTGCTAGGCACTTGAGGGAGATTTTACGTAGGACAAGAAACTTTTTGTTGTCTTTTGAACCCCATAAGGTTGTGGGATTTTCATTCTGAAATAATTTCATAGCCAGGGTAGACTGCATGTCTATTATTTCGGATTCTACGTGCCCTAGATCATGTCGCTCAATAAGTTGAACTTTCCTGAGTTAATTGGAAAATTTAGTGGATTAAGCACCAGGGCAAATAGTGACTCATATTCTACCAAGGTTTGGAACCTCATGCTGAATGCGTTTGCAAGCTCTTTAACTGCACAAACAACAATTTTGGGACAGTCTGTGCGGCCCAAAGTTTGCAAGGTTCGTTCCCTTTCTGGAAAATGGAATAATTGTTTTTTTTTTTATTTTAGCTGGTGATAAGAATCTTTCAATTTTTGATTCAAAGGCAAATATTGTTTCTTTCAAATCAGTAACAGTATTTGGTTGTCCTTGAAGGCTGATGTTTATGTCGCTCAAATACTCAAACAAATCCACAATTAATGCTAGAGTGACCTTGAATTCATCTTTGAACAGCTGAGGGAACTGAGCGGCGTGACATTTAGAAGAAATAAACGCCTTAATTTCTTCAAAAAGTCCCCAAACACGTGAAATGATTCTTCCCTGGCTTAGCCAGCGAATATCTGTATGAAGAATTAAATCTGAATGCGGAGCAAACAAATATTGTAAGAATGCTTTCAGTAGGCGTTTGTTGAGGTTTTGCAACAAGGAAATTAATCACCTTGACAATTACTTAAAATGCTCTGAAATTTCCGGAACTGACTCAAAATGACTAGCAATGTTTTCAACATGAATCAAGCAGTGGAAATCGACGAAAGGAGGAAAGTGCTCGTCTTTCTTCAAAAGTGTAACAAATCCTTTGTTTTTTCCCTACCATTGAAGGTGCACCATCAGTAACCACACATACAAGCTTTGACACATCAATTTCATTAGACACGAAGAAGTTCGTAACAGCAGTGTAGATGTCTTGACCTGTAGTTGTGCCTGACAGGAGTATAAATGTCAAAAATAAATTATCACCTGTCTCGTGACTATCAATTCAACACACAAAGCACATTAGTTGAGCTAACGAAGGAACATCAGTAGACTCGTCCACTGCTAGCGAAAAGTAAGCACACTCAGACATTTTTTGTTGAGTCTTTTCCTTGATTTGAGAAGCAATATATTAACATGTCCGGCAGCTGTATCATTACTTAAAGGGGCGTTCTTTGCAGCATTAATAATAGCACTCCGGTATTTTTCAGGTATGCTTTCGACAAGTGTTGTCACTGCTGAAACAATACAGTTTTTGACCACCTCTCCACATGAAAATGCCATTCCTTGCCGAACTAGTTTGTTAGCCACATCTATTGAAACTTCTGTAGAAAGTTTATTAATATTACTGTTGGATGTAAACAGTTTTTGCTGACACTAACTTTATCTTTACAGGGTTCTTACAGTCCTGGAAAGTCCTGGAACTTTGACCATGTCCTTAAAAGGCCTTGAAAAGTCCTTGATTTAATCCAGTCCTTGAAAAGTCCTTGAATTTTTGGGTAACATAATATTCCAGCTAGTTTCTTCAGCCTCTCATTTGTTTCAAACTATTCCAAACAATGCTAATTTTTTTTAACCAAATGATTTGAAAAAATTTGACACTGTGTACAGTCATACAATACAGAATTTCGGCAGAGCATTTTATTTATTTATTTATTTAATGTACTGTTTGTATGCAACGAAAAAATTCAGATACAAAATATGATGTATAAGCGTTAAAATTGTAAGAATGAATTTATGATATACAATGTGTATTTATTTGCGTTAAAAATTTATATTTTCGAAACCTCTGCAAAACTAAAGAGTGCGGCTTTTACATTAAAATTCTCTCTCAGAAATAAGTATGAAACTATATTATGTCTATGCATTATTTCAGTAATTTAATTTACTTTACGATTACAGACATTGTGCAGTGTCGGTGTAATTAATACACTTTCTGTCACGCCACAGCATGTTCTGTTATTCCTAGTGTTTCTTTTGCATATGTTCATGGCAAGTAGTACCCTGAATCTGTTAAACAGTTTCATGGCAAAGTTTATTTGGAAGAGTAGAGTGCAAAAAAAGAAACTCAAATGCTTTGAACAGAAAGTGTCTCATACGGAATGCCGTATTTACGCGAGTGCAAAAAAAAAATTACGAGTTGGGTGTGAGAGAGGCATATCATGCAATGCATGCTGTAGAGCGGAATGTCTCCCACAATGTTTCTCAAGTCGAAGCTAATTTCTGGTTTATACAGGTTGAGTCATCAGCTCTGCGACAAACTGTGACAGGATGTTCCTTGCAAAATGACAGTTAGAAAATGTCTGGCAACGAATGCCTGGAAACCACTCCTAAGGGCAGGAAACCCCTGTGAAGATGGGGTTGCAAGTATGGTTTTTATTGAATTTTGACGGGAACCATTTGATATTAAGGGATGAAAATTTGTAGGTATGCCAAACAATTCAGTGGCTGTGGCATGCCATTACCCCTGTTGATCTACCGCATACCCTACATAGTCAAATGGGGGTTACCACCCCTTGGAATGGTGAAAAAAGTGTCTTCGGACTGCGTTACAAAAATGATGACCACGGATTATGAATAACCTTTCAAGGACGTACAAAAAAGGTCCTCTTGGTAAGAACACCTCCGACGAATGGTTTGCGAGAAAACATACCTCCAACATTTAAATGGCACGTAATGCTTATGGGGTGGCTACGAGGGTTCGAAAATGACCTTAAGTCCCGCTGTAACATAACCACATTTGCT
>PNEQ01110740.1:0-43110 GCA_003012365.1 Medauroidea extradentata
TTTTTGGAAGAAACACCAAGATGGCGGCCGGAAACAAGATGGCGTCCGGCTTCAAGATGGTAGTAATATTTTTTTCGAAATTTTTTGAAATTTTGAAATTTTTTGGAAAATTTTGAATTTTTGAAATTTTTTTGAAATTTTCGAAATTTTGGAAAATTTTGGTAATTTGACACTCAAGGTCAAGGTCAAGGTTAAAGGTAAAGGTCAAGGTCATCCAACATGGCGGTCGGGGACATGACGTCACAACATGGCGGAGGGGCTCCTCACTCGGTCGGGCTCCTCACTCCGGCTCCATGTGCCAGAAGGAACTAAATCTATCTACTCTTCAAAATTAAATCAAGGGATAATTTGAATTGTGTATATATGTGTGTAACGTTCTGTTAATTATATTACTTAGCCGGCATTACTTACACACACAGAGCATTTTTTCGAATTAACTTGTAACGGCCGAAGCGCTGCATACCGCTCAACGGCCTGCGCACAGGCGGTCACCTTAAGAAGCACACCGTCACCCTAATGGTAAAACCTTCTAACTCTATTTTGTATGAATGCAGGAAAAATCAGTTAATTTTTTTCTGTGGTGAAATAACACATTTTTCATAACATTATAATAACAGAACTCCTTATATTTACTTCTTAAACAAAAATTTTGGACATGCCATATAAGATGGTTTAAAGAGACAAAAAGGCAATGAACAAAAAATTTTATTACGAGGTTTTACAATTAGGGTGACGATACCACGTGAATCTGAGCGAAATTGGTTACGAAAATAATGGTCTAACAATGTCGTACGATGGCATTTGTGCACAATTTGATATGGGATGGGGTTTCTCGGCCCTTTGACTACGAGGTCTTAAGAGTAAGATTTTGGCCAGCACTTAACTTCGAGGTCTTCAGCTCTGGTGAGAGATGACTAGAGGAGTATGGCAGCGCCGGAATGAAAGTGCAGGGGGAAACGGGAGATCGTCGAGAAAACCAGCCGACCAACGGCATCGTTCGGCACGATTCCCACATGCGAAAATCCGGGGTCCGCCCACTACAAGCAAACCCCACAACTGGCGCGCAGAGCTTTACTATTATTCATTTTCTTAAGGGACTTCAAGCTGTGACCGTATTATTTTATTTACTATATTTATGCTTCGAATTCCAGCGCCTATTTCTATTATTACGTTTTTAGAATACGGTTGGAATTTTCCTACTTACGGCAGTTTAAAAAAGATGTTTTTTAAAGCCATTTTGAGAGTCTTGAAAATTGTGTTTCCGATAAGCGATCCTTATTTTTAAACTGATAGAAACATTGTTTGAAATGCGTTTTCTTTTCATAGGTGTACAAACATAATGCGCGTTCGAGATGTTTCTTCCAAATATGATTACTTGTAATATGCTTCAATGCGTTTCAAGCGTAGGTAGATAGGAACCTTTTGAGCCGATGAGGGTGAAGTAATGTGATGGGACAGCACACCATCCATACATGAGGTGGGGAATCGAACCCAGGACCTTTCGCACCGTAGACGGGCGCAAAACCAACTACGCTACGGAGGCAGTCTGCGCAATGTGGCAACACACTGCTAAGTTAGGTGTCTCCTTGCGTCACACAGACATTTTATTATCACTGCTCTGGTCACACTATAGGTGCGGGTTCAAATGCCGGACATTTATAAATGTGTTTGTACGTTATCTCGACGTGACACACTTGAAATAATGCCTAATTGTTAGAGCCAATGATTTTTGGTGGAAAGTATTCTGGTAACGATTTGCTTCAATGCCTTATGTGGACGTCTGTTTCTCTGCTTCCTGGTTAGTAGAGGCAATGATTTAGGTGAAAAGAATTATGCAACGTTTTGTTTCAAAGCCTCACGTTCCCATCTGCAGGTCTGGCACGTAATTATTGTCAGCGTGTATTCGTGTAGAGACGTCACTCATTTGACTGTGCCAATGATAATAACGTCACTGCGACACTACCCGTCTGTGATTTGCGGGTAGAACCCAAATATGTTGAGAGTTAAAAACAGCCAATCACAGGCCATGAAACCGAGCTGCAGATGTGCACGCGAGGCACTGACACAATTTTTTTAAAATCATGCAGCTTTCAATTTTTGTTCTCAAATTAATTTATACCAGATGACAAGTTTTCTTACATAATTAACCGCAGCTATAGAAAATAATTTGTCTAGTAGCACTCACACACAAGCTTTGCTTATGTGAATATGATGTCTTCCATTGTATAAAAAGTATTTATTAAAAATGCTGTAATCGGTATATGGAAATACATTAAATAAAAAAAAAAATTTCCAAAAATCATTGCCTCTACTGGTCAGTGATTATACGTAGAGACCTGAAAATTTCACGTTTTCGTTTAGGCGCAAGCTAGAATTCAAGCAACTATAGGTCTGCATCACGTTCATAATTGGTCGTTGACTTACTGGACACTTCATGGTAGTAACCGTGCCAATAATAAAACTGTGACTGAATACGGACCCATTTCACAGTGTCAGCGAGCAGCTAATAAACAGCTGCTGTCTGCACGACTACACATATATTCTTGGAGGCTAGCCTACAGCTCAGTGAACAAGCGAATTTTTCCCGTCTCTAATTGAAAGTTTTTAACTTTCTGCATCGCGGGGTCCTATCCGCAAATTACGGACGTGTTGTGTCGCTGTATCATTGTTCTGGTTGGTACAGTCAAGTGAGCCAAGACTCTGCCCTATTATACTCCGCCAATATCCACGAACCACAGTTGTAGATGTACACGTAAGGCATTGAAACAAGTTGTAAAATTTTTCAACTAAAAATCACTGGCTCTGCTGTACGTATAGAACACAAAGAGGTTAAGTACACTGTAAAACATTATTCGGGGACCTTAAGGACTCGCTCTTTGTAGTTTTGCAGTAGTTTCGAAAATATATTTAAAAGCAAATTAATACATACCTATATCGAAAATTCATTCTTACAGTTTTAACACTTATAGGTAGAGATGATGGTTTATCGCGGGAAAACTTGACTATTTGTTAGGCTTCAACGTACGTTCAGCTTATCAAAAGATTACTGGCTTTTCCTAGTACGCGAAGCTACTGCCCTACTTGACTAAGCCAATAAGAATACCGCTATTGTAATATTTGATGCATGTTATTGGTCTATAGACAGCTACGTTGTGTCAGTGTTTTCAAGGCTATTTTGGCACAAAACATTTTCGCGATATACCATTATCTCTACTTATAGGATATCATCGTTTGTATCTGAATTTTTCTGTTGCAATACACCAAACGGATTTTTAGTTTTTTTGCTCCTGAAATATTACATATTTTGTTGTCAAAAATAAGCCAAAATGAAGTAAAATATTTTAGTGCTAGCAAACGGTACAATATAAAAAAAAACTCTCTGGCAAAATTGTTTTTCGTATGACTGTACACAGTCTCACATTTTTCAAAGCATTTTGTTAAAAAATATTGCGAGTTATTTGCAATTGTTTGAAATTAATGTAAGATCACGACCTTAATTCGAAACCATGCTAAATTCAAAATTCAATAAATAACAGTTAAAAGTATGTCGTTATCGTGTGCATAAGACACTATGTCCAATTTATGTCAAAATACACTTTTTTTATCATAAACATTACCAAAGTTTCGTACTTACAGTGGTATACAAAATGTAGTTTATGTTGTAAAAAACACATTTTTAAAGTCCATAATTAGCTGAATACACTAGTGAATTTCGCTCTTCAAACTGCTCTCCTGAAAAATGTGTTTTTCATGATATGGTGTCTTATGCCTCTGATGTACAGTTATATCTTAAATACGTTACTAATTAAAATACAATATTTTTACTCCCTTTGGTATCATATTTCAGATATAAAATATGCACACAGTAAAGAAATTAGCTTATTATTAAATTTTGGAATGAGCATAGATTGGAATTTAGGTCCTCATTTGTAAACTTATCATACAGAAATACAGGACCGTTAAGAAATTAGGTACTGTAAAATTGTTTCACACACATCGATGGTTGCATTTCTTTTATTTTCAGGGAACAGTCAAACTTATACTGGTGTAACCATACTTGTACAGTAACAATCCTCAAACTTTGCTATGTTTACAAACTGAAGTATATGGAAATTATCTCAAACACGTGTATCGATTAAGGGGTATCGAAAGGTAAGATGTCGAACGAACGACTGGAATGATTAATCGTCGATAAAATCTAAACTACTCATAATTCGATTGGATTTTTTTACGAATAGATATTCCATTAGCGGACATCTCTTTATATAGCACTGGGTGGTAATATGCTTTACTTTCAAGTAAAAAATTAAAAAATGGTATTTAGAAAAACAAAAGATTTAAACCACAAAATCAAATGAAAAACAGTAATTTTTATAATTTAATTATGCTAACATCTAGGACTCCATAACAACAGAAAATTCAAAAAAAATATTCCCGTTTTGATTTTAAAATAACTGTAACATCCGTAAACAACTCTGCATATGTTTTCGGAGAGTAAAATTATTTTAAAATCAAAAGGTGAACATTTTGAAAATTTTATTATTATAGAGTCTATTATAAAACTAAATGTTATGATCCGTTACAAGAAAATTCAATACGAAATTAGCAGACCCCACCTTAATGTCCTTCTACCACTGAAGTAAACAGTCACTGAGCATTTGAATGAATGTACAGTCAAACATAAAAATACATTTAGCACGTGTTTCTTTTTATTTTATATTTCTTAAGATCTGAGGACAAGTGAATGACCGATTGAAAAAAAATAAAGTTATCTGCAGAAATACCAGTAGTTTCCTTAATGCGAAAAAAAAAAAACCATTCAACTATCTGTGAAATCAAGAAAAGCGACTGGGCATAATATAATTCCTTTAGGAGCTCCTGTGATCGACGTAAACGTGCATGAAAGATCACTTCGCTGTAAAAATAAAAGAATTCAATTCGCGACAAAAGGATAGCGGAATGTCAAAGCGAACTCAGAAGCTATTTCCTGGACGCGGACACACGGTGCAGCAGAATTTTCTATTATCAGAAGCTAATCGTAGTTTGCAATTTCGCTTCCGTGATAAGAAAACGCAACTTAAAAAAATTATTCTTGAAGAAAAGCAGTACTAACTGCATTCAATAGGCGAAGAGAGAAATACACTTTCATTTATTAAACATTTGTTGGAATAAAAAAAAAAATAATCCTAACATACTTTATCAAAATTATTTCCATGAAGCTACATTAATTTTTTTACAATAAAAGTTTACACTGTACACATTTTTTGTACTTTTACAAGGAATATTCTTAGAAACCCAGTTGCCAAAGAAATTCCTTGTAAAACTACAATAGTTGTCCATGTAATAAAATACAAAGTAAAGGTTTGAAGTTTTTTTGCATTATAGAGTCCTGGACATAATCTACTAAATGTATCTATCCTCCTCAAACGATATTTACTTTATTTTTAGTCACGTGACTAAAAATAATTTTCAACAAAACCACTAGAATTATTTTTTGTCTGCTATATCTTCGGTTAAACGAAAAACTTCCTTAAACGTAGTAAAAATTTAGGTTCTTCCGAGAAGCTTCAACCAGTAAAAATTACATGTGTTTTCTGTCGCTGAAAATAAAAGTTGAGCAGTGCCTTAAGGGGGCCGCCTGCCACGCGCTTAAAATGCGTTGCAGTCTGTTCGTACACAGAGTTTTTTTTTTCGAAACTATTCCACGTGCGCCCATTGCGTCAACGTGCGAAAAGAAAACTCACTTCGAAGTCGGAAGGTGGTTGTCGAAACACCACGCTCATTACAAACATGGCTTTTAAGACCTCCAACACAGGCATTTTTCGACTGCCATTTTTCGAAATGTAATAACCGGACGTATGTGAAACTCAGATTGTGATGTGCACTGAACTTTGCTACAGAGTTTCCACCAATTAAATTATATGGTCCCTACTTAGTGTCCCGTAGTAAAAACGGTTCGTTGGGAACCTTGCACGCTAGTTCAGCGCTTGGCTCGTTGAGGCGACGCGGCATTTGATGCGCGCTTCAAGGTCGACCTTACTGCTCCGTCGCTTTTGAGCCTCTCATACGCGGGTAGGCGGCGCCCTTCAGGCCTCGCTCTTAATTTTGCAGCGGTTTTGAAAACATTCATTTAACGCAAATTAATACACACATAAAAAATTCATTCTGGCAGTTTTAACACTTATAAATCATCGTTTGTATCTGCATTTTTATGTTGCAATACACCATAAGGGTTTTTAGTTTTTTGTCCCTTAAATAGCATATATTTTGTTGTAAAAATAGGCGAAAATAAAGTTAAATAATTTTTTTGCCAGCAAACGGCACATTATTTAAAAAAAAACGCTGTGTAAATTTGTGTATCGTGTGACTACAAAAACTAAATTTTTTCAAAGCATTGGTTAAAAAAATATTCGAGTTATTTGCTATTGTTTGAAATAAATGAAAGATCATGGCCTTAATAGGGCCTCCCTACGTGCGCTTCAAACGCGTTGCCGCGAGTTACGGGTATTAATTTTTTGACGAAACTATTTAATGCAAATTATATTTGCATATGTACGAAAAGAACACACACTTCAAATATGTCACTGATGTTTCAAAAATTCGGTACGTTAATTAGAATCATAATTTTCGTGTCCCTCAAAATGGCCAAAAATGGGTTTTCCAAACTGCCGTAGCCTATATGGAAAAATAACAACCGGGTTAAAAAAACAACTATAGAAACAAGCGTTAGATTTCGAACTACGCTGCCTACAAATGAAATAATATTGTCGCTGCTTAAAGTCCCATAAGAAAAAGGATAATAGTGTAGCACTGCAGGTCAGCTGAGTGGCTTGCGCGGAGAGGCGATAATGCATTATATACGTCTGTACAAACACAGGCTACCTTGGGAGGCCCCTTAAAGTGTTCACTTTACCGTGAACAGACTACACTTCCGTTTTGAAAAAAATAGCTGTCAAAGGCAAAAAAAAAAAAAATTTAAACCAAACTGCCCAACCTATTTTTGATATAAGCTGAAAAAAATTATTATCCCAAAAACAGTAGAAACCAGAGACCATGGTCTTAAAGTGTTGACTTTACCGTGAACAGACTACACATCCCGCCATCACTAAACCAATCACACACACACGCGGTACGATCCGAAGATGGCCGTACTTCATTTCGCCCCTACGCGGTGCCGCAACCGCAGGAAACCTTTTTACGAAATCCGCCTTGCGGAGGTGAGATAATTCACTCACACCGGCACGAAAGCAGCATACACGATCGAAATATGATACGTCGGGCCTCTGGAGTCCGGGACGGATGATGCGAATCCCCTCTGCAAGACCGCAAAACCGCGCGTTCCTCCTAGGCTCTTCCCCCATCCCCCCTCCCCCTCAATGTTCAAGCTCGTAGAACGCGAGCACTTACCGCAAATTGGATTAAGTTGTGTTTATGATGAATGCAGGAGGCTCCGGTGTACGCCGCCGAAGCGTATGATGGATCGAGAAGGGCAGAAGGAGTAACGGAAAGGGGGGGATAAGGGAGAAAGCTTGATGACCACGGAGACAAGGAGGAGCCGGACGAGTAGGAAGCACAAGGAATGGAGGAGGGGTGGAAGGAAGGAGGGGGGAAAGGAGTATTGATGGATTGCTTCTCTCCCCCTTCCCCTACAAAACCGTTCGTGCCCGGCCACCGGGGAATTGCTCAATAACATGATGGACAGAGCTGGTTGATCCGTCTGTTCTTCCCTCTCCCCCCTCCCCCTTGGCAAAACCAACCTTTTCCACAAGAGTAGCGGCCACGGTCCGGCTAGTTGCGCGCATGCGCAGTATGCTACACCCTCGTAACATACCACGCACTTCAAATGCATTGTAATGTAGGAAGGAAACAATTTGTTTTACGAAACCATTCCGCACGTGCCCATCGTGCCAATGATCGAGAAAAAAAAAAAGAACCGTATGTCACTGTTAAGACAACGGGTTCCTATTTATACTGTTTTTGCAAGTTTAAATACTCAAATCTTGAATAACCGTTAGAAATAAATAACGAATTTTGTTTGAATTAAGTTGTATTTTTTTTTAACATACGTAACTATAACTTTGGCTAGTTGTCGACTTAACAGAATTTTCTTAAAAGTCAATAATTATCAAAAATTATAAAAACTTCCGTTTTGTAAAAAAAATTATAATACGTAGTACAAACAATTCCAAACATTTTACTGTAACGGTTTCCCACATCTGCTCACGTTCACGATTTAAAAAATTAAACTTACTAAAATAGCATAAATAGGGACCACGCTCAATCAATCCACTGGTTTGAAGCACTCAAACGTACCTAAAAAAGGTCATTTCAGACTGCTATACTTCAAAATGTGCTACACGTGGTTAGCGATAAAGTAGGCACTTTTCAAAACCATCTGGTCTATAGTAATGATTATTGTTATAAATAAACCCCAGGCCTTAACTTATCAGTACGTTACAATTTAAACACCTTGATTGTTACGTATGTTACTTCATTGGTATTAAGGCCGTAATCTTTCATTTATTTCAAAATATTACAAATAACTTAAATATGTTTTAACCAGATGCGTTGAAAAAAATTAGAGACTGTGTACAGTCATACGATACACAATTTTGTCAGAAGAGCGTTTTTGAAAATAGTGTACCGTTTGCTAGCAAAAAATAATTTGGATTAATTTTGGCTTATTTTGACAACAAAATATGTGCTATTTCAAGGGCAACAATCTAAAATTCCGTTTGGTGTATTGCAACAGAAAAATTCTGATACAAACGACGATATATACGTGTTAAATAATTCCAGAACGAATTTATGATGTATGTATTTATTTGTGTTAAAAAAAATATTTTCGAAATCACTTCTAAACTAAAGAGCGAGGACTTAAATAGTGAAAGTAGAGCAGGGGCGAATCTAGGCTTTCCTTCGCCCGGGGAAAGAATTGTGATTCCCCCCTTCTTTTCCACCTTTTTTTTTCCATAAGTCCAATCAACCCAACAGAAATAAACGTATCTTGCATACGTTATTTTGCGCTCGCGTAAATTACAGTACACAATTTTAATAGAAATACGTAAAACCTGTACTTACTAGATGCCATTAGCAGTGTTTTAATTGCGCATTCTAATTATAAACACTGTATTTATAACATATGACACCAACAGCACCCCCTCTAACCCAGCGCCTAGGGCAGTCTGCCTCCCCTCCCCGTAGATCTGCCCCTGCAGTAAAGTAAAAAATATTAGACGTTAAAAATGTTACTAGGGTTTCAAAAGTGCTCATTTTACCCTGAGCGACCTATGACAGGATGTTTGTACTCTGTATTCAGGATAAAGGTGTACTATTATGACAGCAGATGAAACCAGTGTAACGGTCCTAAATATTAAGAAGGTCGAAGCCCTTATGTATAACTACTTGCAGTATTTCAGGGTTGTACGGTTGGTAAAACGACATAAAATATTTCGAATGTATTATTTATATATTAACTTAGACCTATACATTACACTAATATTTTAAAATTGTCTGTAGAACATAATAGCCTAAGTGCCTTAAGCTATCAACTTTATATTTGTAAGACTTTTCAAGTTTACATTTATTGAAGAATGGAATCATGTGACCCACATGGCTGCCAAAGTTCACGCAACGCCACCAGGTAACAGTACATTTTTTCAGTTCAACTCTCGGGGCGTATAGGAATATAAACAATACCACGTGGATTAGACACATTGGTTTATACAACAACTTGTAGTGCCTGAGGTATTGTAAACCGTTTGTATAGTAACTAAATATTTAAAAATGGTAAACATGAAAATTCGAGGATCAACATAACATAATATCTCTATGGAGCTTTTTAACCACTGTTACTGTACCAGTTCTCAGGGAGTCATGGAAGTAAACAAAGCCACATGGGATTTGAGACATTGGTTTAAACAACCGCTTATATCTCAAGGAATTCTGTAATTTGTTTGTATCTCATTTATGTATTTAGTAATTGTAAATGTGATGTTACTTACGTGCACGGCCGTAGAAGAACAGGTCTGGACACTCGCCTGGAAACTTGACCCCCTTATTATTTGGCTGCAGTTCGCCAAGTTGCCGATGATGCTATACATTTTTTTGCGCTGTAATCCGGGCGGTCGAGCTCAAACTCCGCCCACTTCCCTCCCACTAAGATAAATAATTTATCAAAACGTATTTTTTAATCAATTTATGATATACTTCCTTCGCTCACAATTTTAAATCATGGCTCCGGAAATTTTTATTTACTTTATAATGTTAACAATGGAAAAAAGTGGGCGGAGTTTGAGCCCGACCACCCTGTCTGCAGCGTCAAAGATACAGAATATTCTCGGTAACTTGACGAACTACAGCCAAACAACAAGGGGGTCAAGCAAAATACACTGGTAGATAGGCGAGTGTCCAGACCTGTTCTTCTACGATCGTGGTTACTACTTATTTATTCTATGCCGCCGCTATTCTGATTGCTCCTGCACGCCGCGTGGCTGTAGTTTACTGAAAAACGAAAAACTATGAAAATTAACCATACAACGAATAGACAGAGTCACCAGGACAATCTCCGTGTTCCGCAAAATATTTGTGACAAAATACTGGGGGGCGAAATGGAATCGTGCTCGGTAGCCAAAAAGACTGCAGAGATTTTCAGCATCGGGCGGAATGCAGTTCTAAAGTAAGTACAGTTTACCTAATTATTTTGTACTATAAACTTGCGAAACATTACGTCTATACTGATTTTAGGGCCACCTACTGGCTTAGGCATTTTTATGGCAAAATTGTATTTTAATTCATTTTCATGATCTCTCGTTTAGCAATTTGCAGTAACATAATGTTGCTAAATAGAGGTTTCATGTATTTTGAACAAACATTTTCCTTAAGCATGAACGTAATAATCTAATAAAGGTATAAATAACATATATTTAGCAAACATGTAGTTAAAAAATTTCATGTCAAAAAACTGATTCCTCATTTCACTCTAAAAGTGATATATGTAAACACTCACATATGTCACTTTGCTTCACAAGTCTATTTTGACAGGTAATGACCGTAAACAAAACTTGACAGCTGGTAAAATCACATGGTGGCGTGTGAATACATCAAAATTTACTTTCGTGGATGAACACTTGTGCACATCATAGAACTGTCGAAAAAGTATAACTTTGTCCTGAACACAGTTTAAAACTAACCCAAATAGCAAACATAAACTGGCCCACTCGTGCAAATCTGATCGTGATAAGCAGCCCACAGGCAGTAAACATTAGGAATGCACCCGCGGCCACATGTGGCATACATGATGCACAGTGAAATCACCCACACATTAACCACAAGTGTACCACAAGCATTCTTATTATACTCAGATACTTGTTGTTAGTTTGCTAAGCCTGCTTGTGGACCGTGTACTGAAAAATGTCAGTCTTTTTAAACTAAGTTGCCCACATTAAAATTATTTCAGTATAACTACAAACGTATTTACTGATATGGCCTGATTAACAACCATTCCAGCAAAAGTAGACGATCATACTAGCGAACGTTCACCGCTTCTGCCAACAGTTGGCCAACTGATAAATGATTGTATTTGCTACTAGGGACGGTAGAAATGTGCACTGAACTTAGCTACAGTCTTTCTTTCCACCAATAACATTATGTGGCTTCATATTAAAATTGGCTCCGACCCCTTGACACAGTGATTACAGAGCTTTTGGCTGGTGAGTCAAGGGTCCCGGGTTCGACTCCCTGCCGGGAGGTCAATATTTACAGTTACCTCCACGTGTTCAGGACTGGATGTTGTGTTGCCACCTCATCTTCATATTGCGGAAGTCAATGGCTGCATTTAATCCTCGCTTCAAGGCCGCTCTTATAGCTCCGGAGCCTTGTAACATGCAGGTAAGCGACGCCCTTAAAAACTAATCAGCAGCAAAAAATAAGTTCTTTTTTATTTTTGCCAGTAAAGTACTACTTCACTGTAGACAACATCTCTGAAGATTTCCATGCAGTGCAAAATTTAATAATATTTACATATGAAAATCTAAACGTTTCTTGAAATTTTTTGTGGAGTGGAAAAATGCTTGTATTCTACGCACAATAGAAATTCACCTATAAAAAAACTATAATTGCACAAAAAAAATTGCTTTCCTTCACGAACAACAAAAACCAAAAAAGATTTCTGCAACTAATATAAGAGATTATAATAAACAATTCGAAGCATCATTTTTACTAAAGAAACTTATCTTTTTAATATGGATTTATCCATAAACAGTGCAGTGTATATGTCTGACCTGCCACGTGAAAACTGTAGTAGGTAAGTAACAGTGGCGGATCCAGAATGGGATTGAGGGGGGAAGGATATATTTTTGCTAGCACCGGTTGGCCGATTTAAATCAGGGGGTCCGGGGGCGATGCAAAATGGTGCACGTTGAGAAGATTTTGAACGTTAATGTTTAACACACAACAGACACAAATTGGAACATTTTCAAAAAGTTTACAGTCAGTTTCTTAGAATATATTGCAAAGTTCACAACACCTACTGCATTTTTAAGAGTTTGAATAAAAAGTATATAATTTATAAAACAAGGTTGGGCTCTTGAGGGGGGGGCGGGGTTTCCAAAATCCCCTCCCCCCTTTTGTACCCGCCAATGCTAAGTAAAATGCTTCTGCACAACGAAAGTGACATTACAGATTAATTTGAATAATTTACGGCATAACCGAGCGAGGTTGGGTAACGGTTACACGTTGAACTGGCAATCGGGAGGACCTGGGTTCGATCCCAGCCTCCGGACATTCTGATTTTGGTTTTCCGTGGTTTCCCGAAATCGCTCCAGACGAACGCTGGATGGTACATTAACAAAGGCCATGGCCGACTCCTCTCCCAGATCATGTCATTGTACCAAGCTGTGTGTCACTGTCTATAATGACCTCGCTGTCAACGAGACGTAAAGCCCATTTATTGTACTTTACTTTACGGCGTAATGATATATTGAACAATTGTGAACATGCGCCACTGAAATGTTATAGCTCATAAAAACAAAGAGTGAAAGAAGAAAAACAGTAAATGAAAAAATAAGATTAACTGCCTGTCTTCAGCCATTATTAGGACTAGGAAAAATTCGCAAGTTCAATGACCTGCATACTAGAATCCAATGTCCTATGCAAACTCAAGCCCCATCTATTAGTTCATTGTCTGTTGTCTGAATGAGTAGCAGGTAATGGAAAGAATGGCAGGGCTTCGGTATACACAGGATAATGGATTCTAGCATGTTGGTCGTTGAGCTCGCAAAATATTCCTAGCACTAGCCGTTTTATAATAAGCAAAGCCTAAATAATATAATGAGGAAACGTGACAAATCACAAACAATAGGAAATAAAGCGAAAAATATTATAAAAAACCTAGGACACCAAAATTTAGACAGCACAGACAACTGAGACGGTGACAAAGTTATACATAAAACAGGATGACCAACAGGTACCCCTATTGCAAGAATCTTTCAAATATATTGCGGTATACTGTAAAATTATTACATTTATTTTCTCTGCGAGATGTCTTAAGGTGGCCACCTTGCTAGGACTCTTAACAGCACAGCAATGTTGCCAGCTCGTCATACTGTAACATTGTAATGTTGCAACAACGTGCCAGGATGTCATGCGCGTGTGCATAATAGGTGCAGGAAATGTGCCAACGTCTCAGGCAGGAAACTTTACAATGTAACGTTGCCTGCACGTCCCAACAGCACGTTGCCTGCATACCGCTAGCATGTTGCCTGCATGCCACATTCAAAGCATTATAACGACTGTTTGATTATTTACGTTAGAATATTTCTGTTTGTGGACATACGCTATTGCTCATGTTCTGCTGATCAAACTTGTGTTGAATGACAAAGCACAAAAAAAAGATAGTGTTTTATGTTTTTTTGTTATTTTTGTACTTTGTCATTCAACACAAGTTCGATCAACAAAATATGAGCAATGGCGTATGTCCCCAAACCAATAAATTCTAACTGTAAACTCCCATTGCAACAAACATTTAAAAATGAATATTTAGTATAAAAACATTTTAGTGGACTAAGTTTTAGTAAAATCAATTTAAAATGTTTTGGTAAAACTCTAAGCCTTTCAGATGTTTTATCAATAATTAGCTTATTAACAGTTAGAAATTGTGGCATTTGCCAAGTTCTTATAAAATGCGTTGCAGCGTGTTCGTAAATACGTTTTTTTACGAAACTATTCCTCATACGCCCATTATGTCAATATACGGAAAGAAAAGCAACTTAAAGCGATGACGGGAGGGTGGTTTCAAAGCATCACGTCTTTTAGAAAAGACATTTCGGAGCCCCTCAAAATGGCTAAAAACAGCTATTTCCAACCTGTTGCATCTGAAACACTACTCACGAGATTCGTGCGAAACTACTCTCTCTTAGAAACACGCAACGGATTTTGCTTGAAAACATTCCACTAATAAAAAGATATGGTCACCACTGAACGTGTCAGTCAGGCGAGTGTTCTACGATACCACTGCACGCCGTTTCAGTGTCTTGCGGTAGAGTTGACACCGCACAAGATGAGCCAGTCTACATCGCCCTCAACGCCATGCGTCATTTATACATACACACTGCAAGTATACGGGCACCTTAAGTGGGCAGTAATAAGAGCACAAGTTAAGAGCAGTCACGTGCACTTGGGTCTTTGATAATGCCTTTGGTAGGTGCTGAAAAAGACACAAATACTTCTAGATTTACATGTAACTTTACTTACATTACCACATTTAGTTAATTTTTAGAAGAACAAAGTCTCTATTTTCATATGACGTGTGCTCTTCTTTGCCCATAAAATTATTATGCATCACTACTTGCAGCTAAATGCTTCGTGTCTGTTTCAGTCATCATGTCTGTGCAGTAGCACAAAATAAACATAAATTTTGCATTTCTCTTCTTAGAATTTCAAACAAACAAAACAGAAAAAAATTCAAATTTATGGCGGGTGAACTGTGGCCCTAAAAATATAAAAAGGAAGTACGAAAATTGTAACGCATTCTCGTGTGTTGCGTGGCTGACGTACATACGAGCTTCAGGTCGCATCACCACGATCCATGAGTGTTCGAGCAGGAGACGGATTCTGTGCCTGTGGGCACGTTTTCTCCGCGGGTCACTGTACAAGTCCTCCGTTGTCGTGTTCCAGTCTGAACCTGATGCTGTGTCCGTGGTCCCATTTTCTCCGCGGGCCACTGTACTAGCCTACCTCGCCCTTAGCAATGTGGACCCCAGTGGCTAACCCGTAGGTGTGCACGTTACAATTGTAGGTGGTTTTCACTGCCCCTCACCAAAAGGGCGTATCCCTTTCTATCGGTTGCATTCAACCGTTTTCGTCTTAGCAACGGCCTTCTACAAAGACTGAGAAGCGTGGGCCCTGGCATGGATACCCGTGATGAAAGAACAGAGTGCAACTCTCCTAGGTAATCTAAAGGAGGTCAGGTGCAGGAGAAATTCAGAGAACTTATGCCGGCCTGCATGTCGCCGTGTTCCAATACGAAACTGATGCTGTGTCAGTGGTCTCATTTTCTTCGCGGGCCACTGTACCAGCCCGCACGTCACCGTGTTCCAATATGAACCTGTCTCCAGGACACGGCACCGCAGTTTCTATTTGTTCCCCAACTATGTCCTCTTCATACTCCTCCACTATTCCCTCTTCTCCTACCTCCATAACCCCTTGCACCGGCAAGATATATATATTAAACCGGCCCTGAGGGGTGGAGACGGTCAGGAGACGGGCGAATGTAAAGGGGGTATGGGGGGTTGCAGAGACCCACGATAGCCCGGGGAAACTTGTCTGAATGCGGCAAGTTTACTGTTGAACCCCTACCCCCACTCTTTCTCTCCCGCCCGCCTAACTTCGCTGCGGGAACGCGAAACAATATGTGATGCATGTTTCCGTATATTATCGGCATTCCGAGGACGCCATGTGCATCCGATGGTCTTTTTTGTAGCGATCTGTGTTGGACAGGCTCTTTCAAGATGCAGTAGCACTGTCTTTATTTTACTTTATTCTTTCGCCGAACCCTGAGCGCTTACCTTCTCTCTCTCTCTCTCTCTCTCTCTCTCTCTCTCTCTCTCTGACGTGCATGTAAGCATGTTTATACACAGGTTGTTAAGAAAAAAAATCATTCCATATTTGGAGAGGTTTTAGTATAGAGCAAAATAAGAAGGTACTATCCAATAAATATGGTTTCCAAAAAGTATTCCTGGAGTACAAACGTGCGTGCACATCACTTAGAACTGTGAACACAGCTCCCAATGACAACACGGGCAGGTGTTTCCCGCCTGCTGCTACAGCGAGCGAGCTTAGCACTATGTCCTCGTGTGTCTACTGCAGTGTGTAGGTCCATAATAGCGAATATATTGAAGTAAAATATACAAGGATCTCTCAGTTTAAGGTCTTCCAGTTTAACGATTCTTTCACTTTAACAACTGAATATTTTGGTCCCATCTGCAGTCCCAACATACTTTTACCATTAAGTTTAAAAACTCCTTCAATTTAAGGATGATTTTTTTTCAGATCCTTGAGAGTCGTTAAACTGAGAGATGACTGTATGTCATATCACACTCGCCACGTTGAACACATGCTCACAATTCTACTGGTACGCGTTTCTAGACCCCGCGTTTCTTGGATATTTCCTTTTTGTTTCGGTCCACTCTATAAACTTCCCAAATATGGAATATTTTAATAACACATATTATATATATTATATATTATATATATACATATACATATATATATGATGTCTCAGGAGGAAAGGTCAATGCCCTGGGAGGTGATAGCATTGGTCAATG
Source organism: Medauroidea extradentata (assembly GCA_003012365.1). Taxonomy (NCBI): domain Eukaryota; kingdom Metazoa; phylum Arthropoda; class Insecta; order Phasmatodea; family Phasmatidae; genus Medauroidea; species Medauroidea extradentata. The sequence goes on from PNEQ01110740.1 coordinate 16,824, forward strand.
TGATAAAAAGAGTTTATATAACATGAGATCAATACGGCACGTCTGTCGAGAGTCCTGTTTGAATGTAAACATTGATAAACACTCAAATTAGTGCTATTATTTTTATTAATTTATTTGCAACATTTTGCCACTTATATTTTTGTCTCCAATTCAGCCCAGGATTCGCCAAGTGCTTACTATTTTTCTGGATATCCTGTACATATATATATATATATATATATATATATATATATATATACACTTGCATACAAACATACACACACCTATACACACATAGGCCTACATACACGTGCACAAAGAACCTTGAAATGACAACATAATATATTTGTGATTGATGCGAAATGTTATTGCGAGTCTTTTGATACAATGCACATTCGAACGCAAATGCAATCTTATATTACGAAAAAAATCGTGCAAATTCAGGATATGGATATATATATATGGATATATATATATATATATATATATATATATATATATACACACACACATATTTTGTGTTCTGTGGTTGCTAAGTAAACAGACAGCATCCATAATTTACAATTTTCGATAAATGTAGTTAGATTTAATGGTTTATGAAACAATAAATACAGTAAAAATAATTTATATGCATTGAAGTTTCGTTCGTTGAATAATTACGTATTCGAGATCTCAATATTATTTACTCAAAACACTCTTATGTACGGGCATCCACATCACCCACCAAAATATCTATACATATTAAAATTCTATATATGTAAGAATTGATATGAGAAAGAGATGAGGGGAGAGAGAAGATATGGCGGAAGACAGTAAGGACAACTGCAGCTAGAACGAGGCTGTCTAGATCACATCCTGTGTGTGTATATGTGTGCAAGCGCGTACGAGGAAAATGTACTCCCAAGTTAAGTCTAGAAATAATACTGTTTCATACAAATATAAAAATATGATTTCCCCACTTGAACATACTTAAGGTACGGAAAGGTAAGATGTCGAGCGAACGACTGGAATAATCAATCGTTGATAAAATCTAAACTACTCATCATAATTCGATGGGATTTTTTTGCCGAGTAGGTATTCTATCAGCGGAAGTTTACTTACGTAGCACTGGGTGGAAGTACGCTTTGCTATTGAGCAAAAAATTACATACTTTATTTAGACAAATAAGTGATAGAAGCCACAAAATCCAAAAAATGGAAAACAGTAATTTTTTTTCTAAATTGGTACGATAATATCCAGGACTCTACAAGCGTTATGCTTGAAAAATTAGCTAACATGAAAAAGACGCTTTTAAACAAAACTGCCGGACTGATTTTTGAATTCTGCTATCGTTTAGGCGTAAAAAATTATTATCGCTAAAGAAGTGTAAACTAGAGAGAATGACCTTGAAGCCCAGAGACTAGAGTGAGGCGTGATAAGCGTGCTGAAACGTCTTCAACGCCAAGGGATGATACAAAAGGAGGGGGGGTTAGAATAGGGGACACGGCCCTCATGAGTTGGATCCAAAAATTAAAAACCAAATGAGTGTATAGTAAAATATTGAAACGATCACCTCATACTTTTTCTGAAGCTTTGTAAAATACAACTAAACATTAACAATACAACCACTTCTTGCAGCAGCTTAAACATGTTTATTTACTTTACGTCAGTACAATAGTTTTCACTTTTAAAGCACAAGTTATCCTTTAAAGTATTACAATATCTTAAACGTTATACACATTTTTAACCTTAAAAACTCATTAAAAAGCACCATGTTGTACCCTAAAATACAATTTTTCCGGGGGAACAGCTCTGAACCCTTTTATTATTTTTTTGGCTAGGGGTGAAGATATAGCTATGTTTTAAGGGGTCTCCCTAACTGCCCTTCAAATGCGTTGCTGTGATTAATAACTATTCTCTTTTTGTCGAAACTATTTAACACACATTGTAGCTGTAAATATACGAATAGAACACACACTTCAAATTATGTCACTATAGTTTTAAAAATTCCGCCCGTTTATTAGAAACTTTATTTTCTGTCCCCTCAAATCAGCCAAAAATGGTTCTTTCAGGCTGCCTTATCTGGAAAATTAACAATCGGATTCGAAAAACATAAGCATATAAACAAGCGTTAGACTTTGAACTACGTTACCTATAAATAAAAGAATGTGATCACCGCTTGAAGTCCCATAGCAAAAAAGATAATAGTAAAACACTGCACGCCAGCTGAGTGGCTTGCACGGAGAGGCGATAATACATTACATACGTGGGTTAGTGGCAACCTTACCGCTCCTGTCTCACACACACAAACGCTGGGTGATGTGAAAAATGAAAACGTTCCACACTTTTCCGAAAATAAACTGAGATAGCAAAGTTGTATTTTATACGTAGCTTCATCGGTTGAGACAAAGAAAGAAAATATTCCATGATTTTGACGTTGGCACATTTCCTGCACCTATTATGCACATGCGCATGACATCCTGGCACGTTGTTGCAACATTACAATGTTACAGTATGACGAGCTGGCAACATTGCTGTGCTGTTAAGAGTCCTAGCAAGGTGGCCACCTTAAGACATCTCGCAGAGGAAATAAATGTAATAATTTTACAGTATACCGCAATGTATTTGAAAGATTCTTGCAATAGGGGTACCTGTTGGTCATCCTGTTTTATGTATAACTTTGTCACCGTCTCAGTTGTCTGTGCTGTCTTAATTTTGGTGTCCTAGGTTTTCTTCATTTTTTCCGCTTTATTTTGTATTTTTTGTGATTTGTCACATTTCCTCATGGTATTCTTTAGGCTTTCCTAATTATAAAACGGCTAGTGCTAGGAATATTTCGCGAGCTAGTTTCTACTTTTTTTAGCGACATTAATTTTTTACACCTAAACGAGAGCAGCCATCAAACATCTGTCTGGCTAGTTTAAAAATGTATTTTTTTTTTGTTGGCTTACTTTTCCATGGTAGTAAATGCTATGGTTCTAGCTTATTATGTAACTAAAGAAAATCTGGTTAGTTAAAATTTTAGTCTAAAACTTATAATTTCTTGGTTCGAAAAAAATTATTAGCTATCACGGCAAAAATAATTTTTAATGAAACTGACAGAGAGATTTTTGATTTCTGCTCTCGATCAGTTTAAATACATAGGCTAACTATCGCAAAAACAATAGAATTCTAAGAAGAAAAATGTTAAATATGCTGTTATAACTCAAATTCTATTTACATTTCGCTACAGTACAGATCTTGCGATTTAGCTGTTAAACTTATGATTACGCCGCAACGTGTATGGCAATTTTTTTTATACTCGTAATTTGCCCGACAAATTGCGACCTAACTGTACAGTCGCCGATTTAATATTTTTCTTCTCAGAATTAAAAAAAACGGAAAGTAATAAAATTCAATATGGCGACTGAAACCGAGCCTTAAGGCGGCTGCCTACCCCACGCTTAAAATGCTTTGCAGTGTGTTCGTAAACAGGTTTATTCTACGAAAATGTTCCACGTGTGCCCATTGTGTGAACGTACGAAAAGAAAACAAACTTCAAAGAAGGTCGGAACCTCATTTGCAACACTGTTTCTAAACCCTCCAACATGGCTAAAAACGGTCTTTTCAGACTTCCGTACTTCAAAATATACTAACTAATATGTACGTTGTACTCAGGTTGCGACCTGCACTGAACTTAGTTGCAGACTTTCCACCAATAAAATTATATGGTCACCGCTTAATGTCCCATAGTAAAAACCTTCCGGCGGGACGATTGCGCGCTATTTCAGCGCTTGGCTCGTTGAGGTGACGCGGCCTTTGATGCGCGATTCAAGGTCGACCTTACTGCTCCGTCGCTTTTGAACCTCTCACGTGCGGGTTGGCGGCGCCCTTAAAATATCTGAGATCTTCAAACTAATAAGTGACGAGCCGATAGCGACAGCAAATCAGGTTAGCATCCATATTTCTCGACGCGAAGGTACTTTCTGCCGTGGCCTTCCTTCAGGAGGATTCCATGACGTGAATAATTCCTGCGAGTCGAGGCCTACCGTAGACGAGAGAAGCTACGACCTCAGCAATCTCTCCCACCTCTTGCCACCTCAGCCTTAGAAATGCTGACTAAATTCTTTATCTTCCATCCCTGGAACCCACCCTACCGCGTTCAGAAAGGGAGATGCCGGCTGTCGTATATTTCCAAACTCAATTCCCTCGTATTTTCGTCTTGTTTCTCTTCGCCAGGCATCCAGCACGGCCATTTTTTCCCCACCCCTCCCTGCTTACCTTCCACCGACTTTCTCCCAGCAGACTTTCTTTCTCGGGCGTTTTCTCCTCCAGAATTTCTGGTTCTGCCTCTCCGCGAAGCAATGATTTCCCATCAAGAAGACGATACTATGTCCTAGTCTTCGTCGAACACCTTCCATCCACCTGTTCGCGTTTACAAATTCATCCCTCCCTCTATCACCCCTCGCTATACCTTTCCTGCACCGCATATATACAGGATGTCCACAAACACAAGCATATTAAGGACACCACGCGAATCCTGGGCTAAATTGTAGACGAAAATGTAAGTGGCAAAATGTTGTACGATGACATGTTACGTGCACATTGTGTCAACACTGTAACGAGATAGTCTCTTGCGTTCCACGTCAAGGTATTATTTTATGTAGGCTATATGTTACGTCATATACACGTAAAATCATATTGGGATCGATAATGTGCTGGTCAGCACAGTAATAGTAAGTTGTGCAAGGTTTCTCTGGTGACCGAATGGTCAGACCATTCGTCTCTTCACCGAGGCGATCCGGGTTCGTATCCCAGCGGGGACCGAAAGCACAAAAAAAAAATAAACACTCACCCAGGCGGTAACATTAAATATCTAAGGCCTCCGAACTAATAAATGACTAGCCAATAGCGACAGCGAATCAGGTGAGCATCCATATTTCTCGCCGCAAATGTACTTTCTCCTGTGACTTTTGTCTCTGCTTGAGAGATTATGGACGCCTTTACTACTAGTCGGGAGTACAGTTAAGTGGGGAAATTTTGTATCATTTAGGGGTAACTTTGTTCCAGGCATTTTATTTTATATAGTAGCATTGTGGTATTCAATCACTATGCACACATCAAGATTAACAAATTCATTCATCTAGAACACAGTTGAATTTTTAAATTCTGAAATACTTCATTTGAATTTAAACTGTGCTGGTGGTTCAAAGTTGCCCTGACCGGTAGAAAGTTACCCCAAATGACTATAACCCTCGTATTCACCACTCCCCCAGGTCATCCCCCCAACGCCTCGCGTGGCTGCCACAGGCCCGGAAACTGACGTGCGAGAAAATTCAATAACCCACCACGCTTCAAGTCACGCAGCTCGCCGCCTGACTAAACTGCTTTCAGCGCCAAAAGTCGCTCCGTGAAAGTTTCTTAAGTGGGATGAACCAGAGGTAGCGGTGAGGAGGGTGACACTGCCCTCCCCCCCCCCCCTAGAACAGAGGAGAAGGACACTATAGACATTTGTACCCACCCTAAGTGTTAATATTTAAAAATATAAAAATTTCTGCCAGCTGTATATTCAATAATTGACTCGAAAATCACTTGAATAGCACCAATTTACACAATAAAACCCCAATTTTCCCGGGGAAGGGGGGAGACCCCGGACCGCCCACTTTAATAAGTCTGTACAAAAATACCTTCCACCGCCACTGTGATGAACAGCTGTAAAGCCAAATTTGTTATTGTTCGAATAAATATGTCTACGTTTCATTCCAAAAATTATGGCTACCTTGTGGTTCTTCAAGTGGGGAAAAATTACAATTTTATATCTGTATGAAATAGTGTTAGTTTTGTCGGCATAACTTCTTAGCGTATTATCCTCTTACAAAAATCAGCTTAGCCATTTTGTTTGTTTGAAGTTAGTTAGCATCAGTGGAATGCTTGTAGTTGTGTTCCGTGTAGAAAAAACCGGAATTAAAAGTTAATTAATTAATTTGGTCTGTTTCAGATGCCGTAATAGAACTAGCATACAATTGCTTGCGCCGTTAGAAATTACATCAGTACATAGTTAATGATCTTACGAAATGTAGCTTTCAAAAATTAAACTTAAGTAACTGTATTGTAAAAGTACACAAATCCAAAATAGCAACACTTCTTATCCCACAACAACTGGTGCTACAATTAGGCACACTAAACATATTAGCTGCGTATGACAGCTTGCTTGACGAAACCACATAGAGTTAAAATTATGTTAGAATTTACTTCTCGTCAATGACAAGGTCATTCAGTGCACGTTTCATTCTGTGCTTGGCGTACATCCGGTTAGCACATTATGAAGTACGGCAGTTCGAGAAGAACCAAATTTTGCTACGTTGGAGGGCTTAGAAACAGTGTTTTAATAAGCACGGTGTTTTTAACAATGACATTCCGTACTTGCCAAAAGTATTTTTTTTTTTCGTGCTTTGGCACAATGGACATACGTGGAAAAGTCTAAGGAGGGTGGACAAAACGAATTTCCTCGCACATCACAACGCATTTAAAGCCAAAGGCATTCATAAATACTGGAAATTAAAAAATGCCATATGGTTGTTAAATTGCACATACAACCTACTTAGGCTCTTCAAATGTGTTGCAGTGTGTTCGTAAACAGGTTTTCTCTATGAAATTATTCCATGTGTCACCATTGTGCCAACGTACAAAAAGAAACCACACTTCACACAAGGTACGACTCTCACGGTTACAGGCGCGGTTCACCTCAGTTTTCAACGTCTTTTTTTTATTTTCATATTAGTACCATATATCTTTTTCTTATTTTAAACATAAATTGTGATTAAATATTTCTCTTAGGAAATTTTTGTATTTCTCATAGTTTTTGCGTAATGAGTCGTAAATGTCAAAATTTGGACTTTACGGTTTTAAGTACGCCACTAAAACCAAATGACATTACAAACTGAAAAAATGCACACTATATAACAATGCTGTAGGCTATGATTTGACACATATAAAAACAAAAAATAATATATATATATTTGTATTTTAAAAAAATTGTTTATATTTTTTAAATTTTTATTTCCAGATTTGGACTTTACGGTTTTAAGTACGCCACTAAAACTAACTGATATTCCAAACTGAAAAAATTCACACTGTATAACAATGCTGTAGGCTATGATTTGACACATAAAAACAAAAAAAAATATATTTTTTTTGTATTTTTAAAAAATAGTTTATATTTTCTTAAATTTTCATTTAAAAATTCAGAATTTTTTATTAACTACAAAAGTATTTTATTTTTTGTTTTTATAGATGTCAAATCTTAGCCTATAACTTTGTTATACACTGTGGATTTTGTCGGTTTGGTATGTCAGTTGGTTTTAGTGGCATACTTAAAACCGTAAAGTGCAAATTTTGACGTTTACGACTCATTACGCAAAAACTATGAGAGATACAAAAGTTTCCTAAGAGGAAGAAATTATCACAATTTATGTCTAAAATAAGAAAAAAATATCTGGTACAAATATAACAATAAATAAAGACGTTGAAAACTGAGGTGAACAGCGCCCTTAGGGTAAAGATCTTTCATTTATTTCAAACAATTGCAAATAACTCGATTATTATTTAACCAAATGGTTTGAAAAAATTTGAGACTGTGTGCAGTCATACTATGCACAATTTAGCCGGAGCGTTTTTTAAAAATAGTATACCGTTTACTAGCAAAAATTATTTGGTTTCATTTTAGCTTATTTTAACAACAACATATGCGATACTTCAGAGGCTAAAAATCTAAAAATCCGTTTGGTGTATTGCAACAGAACAATTCTTATACAAACGATGATATGAAAGTGTTAAAACTGCCAGAATGAATTTTCGATATGTGTATTCATTTGCATTAAAAAAAAAATATTTTCGAAACCACTGCAAAACTAAAGAGCGAGGACCCGTAACAATTCAAAATTTTATATTTGCGCCAAACACTGTTTAACTTTTACACATTAGATAACATGTCATTTCCCCGAATAAAAAAAAATTAGGGCCCATAGTTTTAGCATAATCACGTATCAATGTCACAAAATGGCAGTTGCGGTGTAGCCAAAATAATAAAAAATAATTAACTTGCAGAAACAAGATAATTCATATCGATACTTAATGATGTGAACTACTTCAAGACACTTTTCTAAACACAAAGCAATATATTTTTCTATTTTTTAAATATTGATGAAAATGAGTAAATTTTTGCCTAACTTTGACTTTCGGCTACTACTGAAATATTCAAAACTAACTTCTGACAAACATGTCATGAAATGAATTGATACACCGACTTTCAGTTCCCATAATTTTGAATTCGTGAGTTAATTACTTTTTTTTATTTTGGCTGCACCGTAATGGCCATTTCGTGACTTTGATGAGTGATTATGCAAAAACTATGGGGCCTAATTTGTTTTTATTTGGGGAAATGACGTGTTATCTGATGTGCAAAACTTGAACGGTGTTTGGCACAAATATAAAAAAATTAAATTTTACGGGTCCAACGCCCTTAAGGGGGAAGTTCACGCCAAATTCGAATGGTTTTGATAGATTTTGTATTTGTACCATACATGGTTTGTTTTGTAGACATGCATTGTGACTATTTATTTACAGAAATTAAAATTTTTCAGCTTCCATAGTTCTTGTACAGTGGCATGTAGAAGACCAAGTTGGCATGAAACGATTTTATACAATAAATGAAAACCAACTGACTTACAGAAATGAAATAATTCACACTGAGTAACAGTATCATGAGCTACTTCAAAACATATTTTATAAACTTGATAATTTTTTGTATTTATATTAAACTGTATGAATGTGGTAATTTTTTATTTTGAATTCAGACATTTTTTAAGAACAACTATAATCTAATACTAATTTTATACATATCTTAACGTTGCGTGACACTGTCCTTCAGTGTGAATTATTTCATTTGTGTAAGTCAGTTAGTTTTCATTTATTGTATAAAACCGTTTTATGCAAATTTGGGCTTTGTCGTGCCATTATACAAAAGCTATGACAGCTAGAGAGTTTTCATTACTGTAAAAAGTAGTTTTAATATAGATCTATAAAACAAACCATGCCTTTTGTACAAATATAATTTTGCAGGGAGCCCCCATTAAGACAAAATTTTTAAGAAAAACACTGTGTATAAGCTCTTCAGCATAGCAAAAATTGTCTCTACAGACTGCCGTACATCAAAATGTACTAACCGGATGTATGTGAAACTCAAATACAGACGTGTACTAAACTTTACTACAGACTTTCAACCAATAAAATTATAGGGTCACCAATTAGTGTCCCACAGTAATAAATGTTCGGCGGGAAGCTTGCACGCTAGTTCAGCGCTTGGCTCGTTGAGGCGAGGCGGCGTTTCATGCGCGCTTCAAGGTCGCCCATATGTCTCCGTCATTTTCAAGCCTCTAATGCGCAGATAGGCGGAGCTCTTAACGACACCAGCTCTACTAACACCAGAAATTGTCCCTTGCTAATCTAATAACATTTAGTTTCCTAACTTATAGAAGAATTGACCTTACTCAAGTGTGTGTAAATTAATACAGTATGAAATGTTGAATTTCGTATGCCTATATAACCAATGAAAAATGGTTTTGTATGTAACCGTTCGTATCTTTCCTCCCATTATCTCAATAATTTTCATTTCGTAAAAGTTAAAATAGCCTGAATGATAATTACTAGCGTACATTGTTAAGCAATAACACTCCGCTAGTTGCCATTTAAAGTACCAAAGAGACATCTTGAATTTCTTTACTTAAATGTTCGTTAGACATTTTTGTCTTGTTTTAGTTCATGATACCGTCTTTTAAAATAGTCAGTACCTTATGTACACATCTGCAGCTATGCTTCGTTGTCAGTGATTAACTCCCGCGTGTCTTGGGGTTATACCCACAAATAACACACGTGTGGTATCGCAGTAACCTTACTGTGGTCGCCACAGTCAAATGAGAGACATCACTTCACAAAGATACGCTGCCAATAACCACGAAGCACAGCTGCAGATGAGCACGTACGGCACTGAAACAAACTGGGGCAGAATTCTTTTCGCGGAATTTTCATGGTCCTGTCAATACTTAAATTTAGCTCTCAGTATTTGATGATGACTAGCAGAATACTTTAACGCGATCGTTTGCGGGGTTACGCCTGGATATCACACAAACCCGCATGGCGTCTGTGTTCACGACACCTGTTCTAACATGTTGATCCCTAAAGAGTAAATGTGGATTCACAACCGCCACTTAGCGTACGCGCGTACGTACGTGTAAACGTAGAAACACCTATTGATAGAGGCACGATTATTTCGCGTATTCATCTGGTAGCAGCTTAGACTTCTCAGTCTATACACGCACCGGCCACAGTCGAGTATTCATTGGCTTCTTAGCGTACAAGAGGGTATCACGTGTGTTCACTACGATTTACTTCCTTATTCCTTACTGGTTTGCAGTCGTCAAATGTGTATCAAAACTACTCTTGTCCGATCACAGTAATGACAGTGAAGTATACGCTGTTGACGTTCAACCTGACCTAGAATCAATACGCGAAATAATCCTGCCTCTACCTATTGAACATGCTAGCATTCACATCCTCGCGTAGCGTGCGTACTTTCCTAATAGAATTGATCAACTTTCTACTTTTTACGTAGGTATGTACGCTAAGTGGTGGTTGTGAATGCAGCATGTGCAAACGTAAGACTCTATTAGATATTAATTTATATTGAGAAATAATTTATCTCGTGGTCATAAATTATTTAATTCGCTTCGAAAAATAAAAATAAATTACGATAATCTATTACCGACATTTTCCTACGGCATAAACAATTTCCACGCATGCTTGGATTAAATATTGTTGTGAATCCAATCTCAAATACTTAACGTACGTACGTGTGTTCGTACGTACGGTAAGTGTGGTGGTGAATCCGGCTTTAGTGCTAGATGCCGCGTCAGAAGTACGGAAACAAGGGAGGAGGCGATAAGATCTAGACTGGCTCGTGTGTCAACAACCATGTCGCCTTTATGCGCGGGACGCGAAAAAGTCGTGCAGTGTTTTGACCGATGGCCTTTTCCTATGGGACTTTAAGCGATAACCCTACTTTTTTAGTGCGTAGTAAAGTCCAGCGCGTGCTTCTCTATTAAATTTTTTGTTTTACGATTCTGGTTGGTATTTTTCACGTGATAACAGTCTGAACAAGCCTGTTAGGCCATTCTGAGGTGCCTATAAACTGTGTTTCTAAGCACGGTATCTAAAAACAAAAAATAGAGAAGCATTGTTTTAAACGTGTTTTCTTTTTGTTGATAAAAATATCGAACGCTTGTTTGGTAGTTACCTCTTAAAAATTTTTTTCTCTTAACACGCTGCAACACAGTTCATGATTCAGCTGTATAGGACTCTTAAAACCATTCTAATAGTTTCAATTTAAAAAGACAATTTCTTTACTTGGCGTATACGAAAATCGTTTTATCAAGAATTGACGCCTAACTGACATAATGTTGAATATGTCAAAGCATGTACGAACGATGTTGATCCTTTTTAATCACTCTTTTTTTTTTTAACATTTCTCTGATCTCTTCTTACTAAATTAAGGTTAGATGTTTAATTTTTTCCAGTCTACAATTTCGAACACAGATTAGAGAAACAGCCACTCCTGCACGAAAAGTTTCTTATAAGCTATTCGAATGAAGACAAAATTAAAAATCACTTCAAGGCGGTTGATAAATATCATACGACTCTGCACACAGTTTTGTGTACGAAGCAAACTGAGTTGCCCGGAACTGTTTTGCGCGTGGAGAATAATAATCGTGGAAGAACCACCATAAAGTACACATTAAATATCTCTTCGCTCTTGCGTGCCTCACACACAATAAAAAAGCGATTTTCGGACATAATCACAACATGTGTACGTGGGACATTGTATGGTAAAAAATTCGTACTTCACAATACGCTACAACGCATTTTAAGAACATACCAGTCGGTGCATTTAAGGGGTGTGGGAAGGTAAGATGTTGGGCGAATGGCCGGAATACTCAATCGTCGAGTAGATATTTTATCAGTGAACGTTTATTTATATATCACTGGGTGGTAGTACGCTTTGTTTTCGAGTAAAAAATTAATAACGGAATTTTAAAAAATATGGGATAGAAGAAAAACGGCAACTTTCGTAACTTTTAGTACGATGATATTCAGTACTCTACAATAATTTTATAATAAAGATATTATAAAAAATATTTGCCTTTTGATTTTAAAATAAATTCAACATCCGTAAACCACACGCGCAGAGGTTTTCGTAGAGTAAAATTATTTTAAAATCAAAAGGTGAATATTTTTAAAATTCGGTTATTATAGAGTTCTGGATATCATCGTACTAATAATTATAAAAATTTCAATTTTCCATGTTAATGGATTTGGTGGATTCAATCCCCAATTATTCTAAATACTAATTTCTATTTTTTACTTGAAAGCAAATCATACTACCGTCCAGTGCTATATAAATAGACGTTCGCTAATAGAATATACAGTCCGCAAAAAATTTCATTTAAATAAGATGAGCAGTTTAGATTTGATCGACGATTGAATATTCCAGTCGTTCACTCGACACCTTAACTTTCCATACCCCTAAAGAATATCGTTAATATCTGTTAACTGTTTTTATTATGGAAGGCTAAGACAGCTCAAAGGCACATTTAAGTCTTCATATATATAATCACGAGAGTAACAAAGAAAATAATATAAAGATCATGCAGTACGCGTATGATCAAGCTTATAAATTTCATACAGGCGAATCTACTTAGGAACAACACACAGTTTAAAAAAGTTCGTTCTATTACCAGCAAAAAACTTGTAAACAAGGGAAAAAACATTTATTAGTCCAGGCACTACAACAAGAATATCACAGATCATTAAAGTAGTATTAATTTTCCAAATACTTGAGAGGACTAGAAGGATACATATTTATTAGCAGACTGTTCGGTGTGAAACAAAAAAAACATTCGAGAGCTTGTCAAGTTTTACCAAATATTTTGTACTTTTACAAAACAATCACGGGAACTGGTTGCCAGAATTATTTTGTGTTAGCCTACTTCGAACAATTGTAAAATGTACAGGAGTTTAGTCGTAAACGTAAAAAATTATTTCTAAATGTACAAAATGTTAGCTTATATAGGCTACAGACGTACTGATAAAAAATATATATCCCAGCGTTTCCTGTAAAGTTATATTTTTGTAAAAGTACAATAATTTTTACACTGTGCATGTCACGGCAGTTCACCGCCGTTTGTGTTAATGCAATTATGTATTCGGCACGCGTATCTGTTTAAGGGGGATTGATCCCCGTCAGATCGATTTTACGGTTTTTCTTATAAATCAGGGAATAGACACATAGTTTACTTTTTTCACGCTGACAAGACATAGTTTATTGTTTCATTCACTTTTTGGAATCTATACGTCATTGTTTCTGTGTATGTTGCGGCCTCTGTAGTCGCTCCCATAAATAAAGCAAGTTTTCCTTTTCAGCTGTTTCCCGTTGCAAAATAATGAATATATTATGGTTCCAACAATTACAAAAAATCGATTAAGTTTGTATCTATGCCTTGTCGTGACAAAAATTTTGATACATCGACTGGAATAGAAGTTATCGAGAAGAAACAGATAAATCCAAGGTGGTAGGGATCAATACCCCTTAATCCTCACCGTTCAGCACCTCTTTAGGCTTCGTTCACACGAAGCAAAATTGATTCTGTACCTCTGAAAGGTGTGCACCTTTCGCAACGAATTTTCGCACAAACGCTCGCGCAAAACACGACTTTTGCTAGACGAGTAGATGAACCGAGGACATCTTTTTTTAACAGAAAAACTATGGAAATTGAATGGGACTTAAATACGATTGGTCTTAGACCTATCCACAGAACTATAAGGAAAGTATAATCTGTGACGAGAGAAGATAAACTCAAGGAAAGTAAAACTGTCGTAAATAAAAAAAAAACTTTATTTTCTCACATACATTGTGCACTCTCAAATTAATTTATTTATTAAAAAATACATATATTTTCGGCGTGATTACACTGCGTTGTTGCAATAAACGTCATACGCGGGGTGACTTTGGAACACTTTTACACTGTTTTTGTTTTCCGTAGTTATCAACTGTGAGTAAATATTAATTAAAGATCGTGCGCATAGTTATTGTTCGGAATTTCCCACAAGTAACTTTATTTTTCCAAGAATACCATACATACGAAAAATTACTTTTTTTTTGTAATGTCCCAAAGTGACGCCCACTTATAGTATTCTATTTTGTACTGTCATGAAGATTTGGTAACTGTCAGGGCTGTCAACTAACTCTGAAAAAAAGAACATATAATACTGAGAATATTCCCAATTTAAATAAATAGAGAAAAAAAAACCTTAATTCTTTATTACTTCATTTATACACGTAACTTAGTTGATTTTGCACTCCTGTCACTATCGTCGCACCTGCTATTACTTATTTATTCAATTTTTGTATTTTAAACCCTAGCACTCAGGGTTACACTACTGAAACATTTAAAATCGTTAGGAACGGAATTCGTGTGGTAACTGTGCACTAAATTTTCCGTACACGATTTCACACTAAATTGGACAGTGTTATGCAAATACGAGTCAACCCTCAAATCTACAAACAAATAACATTGAAGAATTGTGAATGCCCTCAATATGTTTTTGTGTTACGGTTTACCTAAAAATCTGTGACAAATTTTCATTAATATGAGGTTATCATAATTAGTAAGTTTATCAGATTCATCCAGAAGTGAATATAATTTTGCTGGATGTAAATTGAAATGTGGGTTGGATCTTTTTTTGCAAAACAATGTCCAATTCATCTTGAGACGGGTAGGCCTGTAACCTGCTTTACGGCCTGCGGCACGCAAAACATGACGCGTGTTTACAGGATACGGATCACGAGCAAGCGCGATCGCTTGGTCTCGTCAACTGTGTATGTGTGGATGTTGTGTTTGTGTGCGTGTTGTGTGCACAGAGAGCGGGAGTGTCGGCCGACGATATCGTGTGCGAACACGCCCCCTTCACCCCACATCCTCCCCCGACCATCAACCCCTTCGGACACCCATGTTAAGGTATCCTGACACCGTGGCGTCGCGTGCTTCGCACCTCCTCTATCACGCGATCCCCCCTCCCCCTCAAACACTTCCTTCGGCCCACACACGCAGAGAAGTGACTAGGCAGAAGCTTAAGGGCGCCGCCTACCCGCGCGTGAGAGGCTCAAAAGCGACGGAGCAGTAAGGTCGACCTTGAAGCGCGCATCAAATGCCGCGTCGCCTCAACGAGCCAAGCGCTGAACTAGCGTGCAAGCTTCCCGCCGAACAGTTTTTACTATGGGACACTAAGCGGTGACCATATAATTTTATTGGTGGAAAGTCTGCAACTAAGTTCAGTGCAGGTCGCAACCTGAATTTCACATACATCCGGTTAGTACTCTTTGAAGTACGGAAGTCTGAAAAGGCCGTTTTTAGCCATGTTGGAGGGCTTAGAAACAGTGTTTATAATGAACATGGCGTCTTAACAATGAGGTTCCGACCTTGTCTGAAGTTTGTTTTCTTTTCGTACGTTGGTACAATGGGCACACGTGGAATATTTTCGTAGAAGAATACCTGTTCACGAACACACTGCAACGCTTTTGAAGCGTGAGGTAGGCGACCGCCTTAAGGGAATGGAAACTCAAGGGCGCGGTACACAACAGTTTTCACCGCCATGTTTTTATTTCTTATTTGTACCAGATATTTTTTTTTCTTATTTTAGACACAAAATGTGACTAAATTTGACTCTCATGAAATTTTTTATCTCTCATACTTTTCGCGTAAAGACTCGTTAAAGTTAAAATTTCCACGATTCCGTTTTAAGGACTACACTAAAACCAACTGACATACCAAACTGTCAAAATTCACAGTGGATAAAGACGCCGCATGCTCCAATGCCACGTACATAAAAACAAAGACTAAAATTTGATTGTAATTAAATAAAAATGCTGAAATTTAAAAATACAAAAATATTTTATTTTGTGGTTAAACATAGCTGTATTTGTAGCCTACAACATCGTTATTCACTGTGAATTTTTTCAGTTTGGTAAGTGAGTTGGTTTAAGTGTCGTCCATAAAACGGAAACATGCAAATTTTGGTTTTGACGAGCCATTAACCAAAAACTATGCGAGATAAAAAATATTTATAAGAGAAAAATTTTGTCATATATTGTGCCTAAAACAAGAAAAAAATAACTTGTACAAATATTAAAATAAAAACATGGTGATTTGAATTGGGGTACACCGTGCCCTTAAGGTGTAGAGCAAACGACTGGAATATTGAATCGTCTATACATTCTAAACTACTCATCTTATTTCATTGAAGTTGTTTTGTCGGCTAGATATTTTATTAGCAAACGTCTTTCTATGCAGCACTGGACGGTAGTATGCTTTGCTTCCAAGTAAAAAATAAACATTTGTATTAAGAACAATACAGCGATAGAAAAAACAAAATCCTTTGAAGTGGAAAACTGAAATTTTTATAATATTTAGTACGACGATATCCAGAACTCTATAATAACCGAATTTAAAAAATATTCAGCTTTTGATTTTAAAATAAGTGTCCTCTACGAAAACCTCTTAAGGGGTATGGCAAGGTAAGATGTCAAGGCAACGACTGCAATACCCAATCGTCAATAATGTCTGAACTGCTGATCACAATCAGATGTAACTCTTTTTGCCGAGTAGATATTTTATTAGTAGACGTCTGGTTATACAGCAATATTCAATAGTATGATTTGTTTTCAAGTAAAAAATTAAAAACTGTTTGCAGAAAAATAAGGGCTTGAAATAAAAATCCCATAAGAAAGGAAAACTATATATTTTTTTATTTTGATATTATATTGAGATATGTATCTATAATAACTGAATTTTAAAAATTCTCGCGTTTTGACTTGAAAATAATTTTGAACATCCGTAAACTTGTGGGCGTGATATGCATTATCCACTCTACACTCAAGCAACTCGATTGAAGTTCATTGGTTTAATATAATTCTTTCTACTATGGGGTTTTAAGCTGTTACATTTTGTATCTGTTATCGTCCATAAAGCTGTGTGATCCCCGATTCTGCCAAATTCATAGTGCAAGTTAAATTAATATGTATATTGTAGACCAAATGGCGCTTATACAGGTCGTTGCAAAATTGCGTGTCAATATTTTGAAAGGAAAAATCGTCACACCTTAGAGGAACAATAAGTGTTACGTGATCACAGACCTGAAAAAGCACCGTTACTGTATTACAGGTCTCATGTCTTACAGTGTGCACCGTCCCTCTTTCTGAGCGACGGTGGCGCGGCGATGCTTTATTGAAACTTTGTCGACGAGTGTGAGCTACGATGGTGGCTCGGTTCGCGTGACTCTGTGTTTCCTAACCAACTCTGTGTTTCCTAACCAACTCTTTGCTATCCCTTACCCTTCTTCCCTGCGCGTGCGTATTGTTAAGCTCTGGCCAAGTTTCGCGGAGTGTACGTGTGGACCTGGTTTTTTCACTCTTCTACTGGGAACGTCACAGACAGCATGTAAATGCACAAGCTCCAGCTTATCGCAGTGGTTAGTTAGGAAGGGAACTTGTTCCCACTTGACGGCAAGGTGGCTGCCGTCATGTGTTTCCCTTTGTTTTTTTTTCTAAATTTACATTTCGGAAGCCGTCTCTTAAAAATTATTTCTGGAACTAATTGTAATTCATGTTAGGGTTGTACTTGTCGACCTACGTTCCTTGCCTATTAGCTTTGTAAGGTTCAAAACGACCGTTTGGTCGTGCGTTAGTTATTATAGTTTTGTCCCTTGAATTGCTTTCTTGGAATTTTGGATTAGTTAATTATAAAGTGGAGCCCGTGGACGAGACATTGCTGATCCGTAATTTTAATATTTATTGGGATGGTTAACATGGTTTTGCCATTGAATTATGCGGCAAATTTCAATTTTGCATTTAACTTGTGTGGGCTTATTGCCTGTCAGATGCACCAGGTGCACGGAATATTTTCCGTTATTGTAAACGGTCATAGCTGACCTGTAAACTTTGAACCCATACATGGGACGCAAAGCATTACATAGTTTGTGCGAACACTTGTTCTTTATCACTCTTGCTTGTTCGTTTTATTTCCTTTGCGGAAATATACACTTGGGTGTATCTACATTGGCAATATTTTGAACTATGTTAAATGTATCCATGTTCGAATTCAGTTTATAAGATATACATTTAGGTATATCTACTTTGGCATGATTTTGAACTATGTTAAATGTATCCATGGTCGAATTCCGTTTATGTGGTTATATTGCATACTGTGTATGTTGCTAATGTTTGCCACGACAAAAATATACTATTTACAGAGGTCAGTGTTTTGGATTTTGATTTTATGCAATTATAAACATTAAACTAGACACAAATAAATGTATGCAACAATAGTTTTGGTTGTTCTTAGTAATTAGTTCTAAATGGTTTCTGTTTTGTGTGGAAGTTCAATTCAGTATTTCATTCTATATTGTTTCAAGTTCATGTTTGATTCCTTACTGCTAGCCACATTTGAAGTTAAGGTTATTTCTTGTACTTGTGTTCCGCAACTGCGGGCTCGGTACAAGTGCATGGCGAAATTTCTGCATCATGATACTGAGGAATGCTACAACGGACATTGTTTACCGTCCAATTGAATACTACTCGTTTGGCATGTAGCTGCCAAAAATATATGCTTGGAAATTCCACAGTACCACGACCCATGCCCGCAGACTATGAACTTACATCAAGTACTGCGAACTGTACTGCAGAAATTGTGAATTTTCGGACGCATGTTTACGAAATATTTAGTTTTCTCCGTACGTGAGGATTATTTGCACAAAATACTTACATGCAAATTTGCAACCACCTATACTGTCACGGAACCTACACTGTTAAAATTTTCCGTGAATTTCCGGACAATTTTACGGAAATGTCTCTTTGATTAACGGAAACATTATTTCGTAACACAGTTATGCATGAATTTGTTCCATTAATTAAACACGTGTAAAACTGCGAGGAAAAAATAAAAAAATAAATAAATAATTTAAAAAAAATTACCGTACGCATTTTGTGCCTGCGTCCTACAGAAGTCTTATAAATATGCGCGTTTCCATAACTGAAGCTAGTTGCCTTCCGTAAATTAAAGAACACTTCTGGGGAAACAACGAAAATTATTTTTAACAGTGCCACTTTATGTTTGTAAGAGTTTTTAGCAACTGTTGTTTAGTACTCCTTAGTAGCATACTTTAAAATTCCACTGGCATTCGGTACCACTGAAAATTCTCTCATGTACACCGTTATAAATTGAAACGGAAATGTATTATTAATAAACGGAAATAGTGTCCGTATAAATAAAATACTGAAAAATCCATACTAAATATATACTACGGAATCATGCATAATATGCCCATAAGACTGCAGACACTTGCTCGGAAGAAATTGTAAATTTACGAGTTAGAGAGCTGTAAATATTAGGGAAATATTTTAATAACATCACCGGTAAATCTGCAAATCTGTAGAAATGCGACTGTAGCATCATAGACATGTAAGTACGGCTCAGTTCCGTGTGGTGAAACTGTTCTACGGAAAATTCTGTTGGCTTAGGAAATAAATTTCCGTGAATTCACGGAAGTATCCGGATAAACGTTTGCCAGAAATTCCGTAAATCGACGGAGAAATAATTTCATTGTGTATTTGAACATTTGGGTATGCGCTCCACGGTGCCAGGCAAATAAAAAGAACCAATTAGCTTTAAGATACAAAAGAGCTGGCAGGAAGTGAAATACGCGCAAACTGCTTAGAGAAACAGTAGTTGGATATTACGCTATGAAGTACTAAATAATAGCCAGTCAAGTGGTTCAGTGGCTGTGTGTTCTGTGGCACTGACAGGGTCAAAGAACCAAATGGCGCTATGATTTATTGACGCATATAATCAATACTCAAAAAACCGGTTGGTTGTGCAGTTTGAGAGACTTGTGTTTTCAGCGACTCCTAGGGGTGGCCAACAATATCCCCAGCTTTGCAAAGCAGTGAGAATGCATGAGTAGAACAACGGGATACACGAGTATTTCCCTGCTTGTCCCAATCTACACGCAGGATAAAAAAATGTAATCAGGGTTTCGCGTTCTCCGTTTGAAAAGTATTCAACATTGCCTGGGATCTTTTCAATTCGTTTTTAACGACGAGCACGAAAGACGAGGCCATTATGAAGATGGTACAAAACGACAAGAGAGAAAGAGCTAGACAGGGATAGAAAAAAGAAACGTTCTTTGTGGAGAACCGAATCCCTGTGAAGTCTACATGCATTTACAAACTTGCACAAGGAAATATCATTTGGAAATTTAAAGCGAGCGCGTGGAGTCACGGCGGAGGATATAAAGAAATCGAGCAGAAAGAAGAGCCAAAATGCAATTTGAACGGTGCCACGCACTCCAAGGCAAATGAACACAATTAGGGGAAGACGGAAAAGTGGATGGAAGGAAACGGAGGGGAGTATGGAGAGAGGGTGAACAGAGATGAATAGAGGGACTGGAATGAGAGGAGGTAGTTGGTCGCGCCCGAGGGGCACACAGGGGTAAAAACACAAAGTCGCAATTAGCTGTCATGTTGGGAATTCTGGATGGCCAGCCACGAAATAAAAATTGCCGCAGGCAATTCCCAAGCGCTGTAGTGGTGTCCTTCTGCCATATGTATCACACCCCCCTTTTTTTTCATCTCCCACCCCAACCAAACTACCACAATTCCAACCAGCACATGCCTCGTGTCGTTCGTCGGGTACTGTCAAATGTAAATACATTGACTACCGGGGTAACATTCACCTACTTAACATATTTAATTTATTGTAATTTGGTAATGAAATGGCAAACTTTATCTGAATGGATCAAACTTAAGGGTTTAAATACTTTACTATATGTATTAATTTCATCATTAAATAGTCCCGAAACAAACACCTTGAGTCGGTCAATGCAAGCATCATTTAGCCAAAATATCCACGGTAATGACACACCGTACACAGTATACTTAATTTACTGTCTGATACTTTAGGATTTATTCCGCAAAATTTTAAACTAGATAAAAATATTAACATTTCAAAAACAAACTAAAAGATCAAATGCGCTGTAGTGTGTTCGTAGTTACGTTTTCTTACGAAGCTATGTTAAATGTGCACATCATGTCACTAATCTGAATGATCGTTTCAGATCATCATGTCAATTACAAAAATTAATTCTGAGCCCCTAAAAGAGGCAAAAAGCGACTTTTTGTACCTGTTACATCTGAAAAACTACTCACAGGATTCGTGTGAAACTACTCTAGATACATGCAATGGACTTTCCTTGAAACTTTTCACCAATAAAAAGACGGGGGCCACCACTCAATGACAGTCAGGCGAGGGATCTACGATACCACTGCACGCCGTTCCAGTGTCTTGCGGTAGAGGCGATACCGCACCAGATGAGCCGGTCAACATCGCCCTTGGCGCCGTGCCTCACACAAACACACGGCCAGTAGGCGGGCGCCTTAAATATGCATTCGTGTGTGTTCTGTAAGCGAACCTGTAACCAGTAACCTTCTGTTGCTGTTGGCATCGGGTGCAACAAATAGGGAGTAAATTAACTAACGTTCGTGCCCACATTAATTAATGTATATTCCGCGAAACCTCGTAACTAGTGTGCGAAGCTTGTAGGTGCGTAGTGAATCTCCCAAAGGACAGATTATTTTCAGTTAGTTACATGATTTTGGTACGCAATGTTCTCCAAGGCAGTTGCATACATTAATATTCACGATGGCATAAATTTCATTCTTCAAGAGGGCATAGTACATAAATCATTGCTACATGTATTAATTTAACCTTTCAGGTTTC
Organism: Medauroidea extradentata; assembly: GCA_003012365.1. Lineage (NCBI taxonomy): Eukaryota > Metazoa > Arthropoda > Insecta > Phasmatodea > Phasmatidae > Medauroidea > Medauroidea extradentata. The sequence goes on from PNEQ01110740.1 coordinate 38,702, forward strand.
TCGAAAACCAATATGTAAATGTAATATATGCGTCTGTGATACCTATATTGCAGTTATTAATGTTTACTGAAATCGTATTTATTAAGTTAATTCCTCAACACTTTAACGTTAGTTCACTATCCTGTTATTTACTTTATGAACTATAATTAGTGATAATTATTGTAATTGTTTATTATTACGTAATCGATCATGGTCTTAGATGTAAGTCATGATATTTTTCCGAAAAAGGAGTAATTTAGGTTGTTTTATAATTTGTATATCTATGCTACAAGCGGTATTGTCTTTGAAGCAAGGAATAAGGGAGTTCTCTCTGGGAGACCAAGTGGAGTGGACGTAATGGCTGGAAAGCCACGAGACATGCAAAGAACGACGACGACTTCGCATTCTGAGTCATTCCGAAGGAAGTTCATCTGGGTGAGCTGGATACCCGTATTACCCGGCAGACAGAAGGACTACTGATGATTGGTAACGTCAAATGATCACGTTACTGTGGTAGGGCCAGCCAGCACCGCCGTATACACTCTGAGATCGCCGACTGGAAGTGCTGCAGTCTGGCTATGCGACGGGGATTATCTAGTAGCCTAGGTCTTAGGGCTTCAGTAGCTGTATATCTTTTAATATTCCTCCAGTGTCACGGTCGTAGAAGAACAGGTCTGGACACTCGCCTATCTAACAATGCATTTTGCTTGACCCCCTTGTTGTTTGGCTGTTGTAGTTCGTCAAGTTACCGAGAATGTCGTCCTTTTTGGCGCTGTTTTCCGGGCGGTCGGACTCAAACTCCGTCCACTTTTTTCATTGTTAAATTTATAAAGTAAATAAAGATTGCTGGAGCCTTTTTTTAAATTTGTGAACGAAGAAATTATTTCATAAATTGATAAAAAATACGTTTTGATAAATTGTTTATCTTAGCGGAAAGGAAGTGGGCGGAGTTTAGTCCGACCGCCGTAACATCAGCGCCAATAAAACACAATATTCTCGGTAACTTGGTGAACTACAGCCAAACAACAAGGGGGTCAAATATCCAGGCGAGTGACCAGACCTGTTCTTCTACGGCCGTGTCCAGTGTTTTTCTTTGCTCCACCACCATCTTGACTGAATTTTGCAGTATATCGTACATAATTATTTCGTATTCTTGCTTCAAATTTTAACATTAGTTAACGTATGCTACCATCTTGTGAATGTTCTGGAATGGTCATCTATGATTAAATATTACGGCGATACTGTTATTTCCTGTCTATAGTAATATTCAGTTCCTTTAGAGTAGGATTCGAATGTCATCTAAGAATACCTGAAACGGATCCACACCATCTTGTTTGAACCCTGAGATAATTTTCTGGCAATGAATTAAATTAATTTTAACTTTCTGTTGATATAGTATTGGTTATTTCAAGTCTCATACATTTCAGTATAATTATTACAGAGTTTTACGGAGTGAATATATTTAACACAAAAAAAAAAAACCACACAAAAATAATAAAATAAAAAATATAGAAAATCAGCAAACCTAGACATTAGTTTTTGCCAACTTTCTGAGCTAAAATTATTTTCCCGAATGACGTATTTTTAGGGCACATTCTCTGACATCGTAATCTCGTCTACTTAACTGACGCAAAAAGATTACGCTTAACGAATACGGCGCTCTGAGAAAAAGTTTTCTCTTAAAGTTGGCAAATATAATTAATTATTGTTGCTGCCTTATAATTTTCTGATTTGTGTTGGCCTCCAAACACCTGTAATTTTCGATTGAGATTTTTTAAACGTATTTGTATATCATGTGTCCATGCACTTAGTTACCAACTGATGGTAATTACTACTAGGTAGTTGTGTTTATAAAGATTTATTATGCACGTCTTAACTGAAATAGCATTCCTTTTTTTTTGCGGCACGCAAAAAGGACAGTACGTCGCTCCACTGGCAAACTTTCCACATGTAAAATTTTTTTGAAGGTTTCACCAATGTAATGAACAGTTGGAGGACCAGAAAAAAGAAGACTACATACTTTTGAAGTCTGGTGTTACCGTACGATGCTAAAAATCAGCTGGATTGACAGAATTAATAATAAAGGAAAGGATATAAAAGTTAAAGAGTCAAAATCATTACGGAATTACAATGAAAAAGACAACACAAACTCACGGGGCACATTCTGTGTAGAAATCACACTGTAAGAGAAACAGCGAAGGGAATGATTGGAGAAAAAATATATCACGAAAGTCTAAGACTCTATACCTACCTAAAGCAAATCATAAAATATATGGACTGCATCTTGTGTGTAGAATTAAGGGGTACGGAAAGTTAAGGGGCCCGCCTACATAGCGCCTTAGCGGCCGTTTGATCACATGGAGGTGGAGTTTTCCCCCACAAAAGCGGGATTAGGTCAACCCCTGTTGTGGAGGAGGTTGTCTCTCGCTCTCTCTCTGTTGTCCTCTCGGCTCGGTCTCGCGAATCCTTCAATTTTCCACAACACTGGCTGCATATTTGCGCAGGACACATATTACAAGAACAAGATTTCCTCAAAAATTTCAGTTGTTACAAGGCAAAAACAGTCACGGGATCGAAAGCTAAAGGATAGATCTGCTAAGGTTAAAAGGGTTTAAGTAAAAATAACAAAAAATAACGGCATTACACAAGCCGGAAAAGGCACTAATTTGGAATGTTAAGGCCCTATTTTTCTAATAACTTAAGAAACTGATAGAACTGAAACCATTTACCCTTAGTGTGAGGTACCATAATATATTTTATATGTCATACACACAATCTCACGACTAATATTTTCTGTGAAAAAATTATTCTCCTGAACCTCTACATCACAACTTCCATGGCAGGTAGGCGGGCCCCTTAAGACGTCGAACGAACAACTGGAATACTCAGTCATCGATCAAATCTGAACCATTCGTCATAATTCGATACGATTTTTTAAGCCGAATAGATAATTTAGTATGCTTTGCTTTCGAGTAAAAATTTACAATAGGGTTTTTAAAAAATAAGGGTTTGAAACCACAACATCAGAAAACTAGAAAACTTTTATTTTATCACTTTTAATTTAATAATATCAAAGTCTCTATAAAATCTGAATTTTAAAAATACTTGCGTTTTGGGTTCCTGCTGCAAACCACCCTCAGGGTTAAAAACTGAAGAAGAACCAGTATTCACTCGGAAACGTTCAGTAATTTTCGGGAAAAAAAAAATTTCCTGTTGGAGCTCTGCGTCGCATTTTAGCATCTCAGGCAGGCTGCCAACTTAAATACGGAAAGGCGACGAGAAATTCACGCCTGACCTTGGGCTTTGAACCGTCAAAGCGAACAGTCAGTGCTTAGCAATTCAGTCGTGCCGGAAATCGGCCACAAATCAGCGCTTTTCCGGTTTTCTTCGTCACGTGAGCACTGTGTCACGTGCTTAGACGATCATCGAGAAGCCTTGGATGCTCCACTTACTACGTCATATATAATTTTATTTGTACTTTAATAAGGCGATTAGTAAAGGTGAATTCGCAACGTAATATGTATTAGTGATTAAGTGACTTCTTTAGAGTGAGTGAGAGATTTTGGTCAGCGCTTAACAACGAAGGTCTTTAGCAATGGTGAGGGGTGACATGAAGTGAGTATGGAGCGACGCCGGAATGAATGGGCGGGGGAAACTTCTTTAGATGGGCTGCGTTTGTGGATGTTAGGCAGGAGCGATAAGAATATCGTTGACCGACATATGCAATGCATTATCGCCTCTCCGCGCAAGCCACACAGCTTGAGTGCTGTGCTTTACCATTATCCTTTTACCAATTGGACTTTAAGCGGTGACCACACTATTTCATTTGTGGGCAGCATAATTCAAAGCCTAACGCTTGTTGCTAACAGACATGTTTTTCGAATCCGGGTGTAATTTTTTCCAGATACGACAGTCTGGAAAAGGTATTTTTGGCCATTTTAGGTGCCCGAAAATGATCGCTCTAATAAACGTGTCAAAATTTTAAAACAATAACGACATAGTTTGAAGTCTGTGTTATTTTCGTAAATATAGAAATATAGTGTGCGTAAAATAATTTCGTCAGATAATAGTAGTCGTAAATCGACTGCGATGCATTTGAAGCGCAGGTAGAATGAAATTTTAAAATTCAAAATTTAAAATACAGTAATTAAAAAAAAAAATAGAAAATAAAGTTCAATGAGAGTTTTTAAACAGATCGTGACGTAGCCTGTGATACTGTACTTCGGCGTGAGTTATTTCATTTCGGTGGGTAAGTTGGTTTTACCTCCTAGTATAAAACAGTTTTATGCAAATTTGGACTCTCACATGACAGGACGATGCCGTTGGTCGGCGGGTTTTCTCGGGGATCTCCCGTTTCCCCCTGCCATTCATTCCGGTGCCGCTCCACACTCACCTCATGTCACCAGTCACCAGCGCTGAAGACCTCGATG